>JACTOM010000493.1:1073826-1230567 GCA_015832385.1 Elymnias hypermnestra | reverse complement strand
TTTCAAGATGGAAGAGTAAAAATGGCGAACGCGCCAAAAATAAAATAAAATATAACTCATTAACATGAAGATACAGCGAAGTTGTTAAGACACTAATAAACGTTTGTAAGACTTTAAAATAATGTTAGAGCTTTAATTGAAGTGCTCCAAGGACAATGGAAAATTACTTCAACATTAACACAGAAAACACGTCGTTGGCGGAATAATAGGGCCTGATTGGCACCAATAAAAGCCATAAATTAAAGAAGAAGAAGAACATGTTACCAACACACTAAAATCAAAATCTCACGTAATTTTTCTCTAAACTAGTTTAGTAGATTTTTTTTAATTAGTTGTTCGTCACACTGGACACTATCGAATTAAGGATTAATGGTCTAATGAAATTATATAAAACTAGCAAACCCGACAGACTGTGAAAATGATTTCGAATGTGGGAGATTTCAGTTTTACGAATTATTTTCGAAATGTAATTACAGCAGTACAAAATATCTTTAGCTCTTACATTTTTGTGACTATTCAATTTGGTCGGATTGTGACTATTCAGTTGATTTGGAACTTCCTGCAGCGATAATAAAATGCAAATTGACAATGAGTACTTGTAATTTATTATGTACTTTATTGAATAGCAATAAAGATTTAATTAATATAGTTAGAAAACTTATGTATGGGAAACGGAAAAGGGCTGTTTTCCCCCGCAATTATTCGAACTTTTCTCGCCGTAAAAACCATCCTTTGACTTCAAAAAACATTTAAAAAAAAAGAATTGTCAAAATTGACCCAGGCGTTGTTGAATTATGCACTTACCAACACATTTTGCGATTCATTTTTATATTATAAATGACTAACCACCTAAATTTGAAAAAAAAATGGTAAAGGGTTGATAGAATTCAAAAAATGAATAGCCGAAAACCTACAATTAATTCCGCGTCGAATGGTCATGGTCTCCTGCCGATCGGTCCAGTAGTTTCCAAGTTTATCGATAACAAAGAAAAAAAAGTTGCTTATATATATATAGATTAGGACTAATTAAACATTCTGCAACTTTGATAAAAAATCAACAGTACCATTACAAAAATGGCACTAAAATTTAGACGAGCCTAGCTAAGAACGAACAATCAAGTAAAACATTTTCGTCAGTGGAATAAGTCTTGTAAACTTAACATTTAACTAAACACAAAACAAACGATGTTGCAGTCTTTGTTATGCCACTAAAATGTTTTAAACTCGATTATGTAGTTGTTATTCAGACATTGTTCTACAATGGTTTAAAAGCAAGTAAAACAAAGACATCCAGCGATTTATTAAATGCTTAGACTAAAAGAATTGTACTTAAACTGTCTTTAAAGAATTAAGCGTTTCCTGCTCCTTACTTGCACTTTAAGAGCTGTTACTTGGAATTTATAGGTGTTTCTACTTTTAAGAGGCGAAAATAAGAAGTAAAATAGAATGTTAACTAAAATAATAAGATTGAAAGTTGATGTTGGACACTTAAGTGTTTATTACTTGGCAGTCAATATACACTAATTATCTGACATTCTACTTGTGCTTGCTACGCCTTGAGTATCAATTTTAATGTATATATTTAATAACCAGCTGGTAATATTACAAACTTCTGATTCAATGCATCAATAATAACAATCAAAATCATTATAGTATGTTACGTTTAACACCACCCCTTTCATACCCTTGCAAAGAAACAATCAAAAGAAATAAGTATATACAATTTACTAAGAATTTTTAACAAGCTCATACTTTTTCAATGCCAAATTATTTCAAACATCCAGTTAGATTTATAAAATTTAAATTGATTTCATATAAAAACCTTTGTTTTAAATTCTGATAGAGGCCACTTACTAATAATTGTATGTCCCATATTTTACGATGCGAAGAATCACAATATCTGCTGGGCATGTAGACAAGATGACATTCTAAGTACGCTAACGCCAAAAAAAATGTATGGGAATGACGTATCATATCGTTATGTCACGTGATACTTAACTACTATGTCGTCACTGAATTTGTTGCCTATAAAGACACCGAAAACACACTTTATGCAACAAACTTGCTTGTTTCAAAATTTAACATTTGTAATAAATTTATTTATTTATTTTCAAGAACAGTGCAGTGGTATCTTAAATACATAGGAACGATGATCCTGCAGTACTTTAAACTGTGTTGCAGAGATCAACGTCTTCCCTTATATAAAACACCGGTTGTACATAATACTATAACAATTTAGACAAATAAATTTGGAATGTGTGAATGATGTGTAAATATAAGTGTGTGCGTGTGTGTTTGTGTATGTAAGCACGCATGTATGTAGGGCGTGTATGCGCGGTGTTTATGTGGTGAATGGGTGTATGAATGAGCGAGTGCATGTTTATTTGGGTCGGTATCATTGGGATTTATGTAACCAATTTTATGAGTTTTTCAGTTTTTTCGTATGAAAGTGTTAAAAGAAACTCCGTACATTCTCTTTTATACTTGTTAGCCGGCAAGGGGTAAATATTAAGGATTTTATTTGTGTAATTATAAAGTACACAACTGATTTGCGTGTAGTGACGCCTTGCAACTCCACGTCGAAGAAGTTTTGTAGTGCATATTAACTGTGGTCTACGTTTATGGTGAGAAGTATCGGGAATAAATGGAAGTTGAGAATGTTTACGTAAAATAGTACGTAGGATGATGTAATAAATAAATACATTCCTGGCTTTCTTTACTTTTTTGGGTTCAAACATTTTTCTCCTTATCGCTAACAGCGATGTAAATCTTTTGGAGAGTCGATTACTTCGTAATCTTGAAATTTACATGTCGTATATCGTCCTTCTACAGGATTTTCTTTTTCATTCAAGCTTTTAATCTTTGTTATTCGTGGCCCTTATCACGTTGTCCTTAACACACACCCTTTACCTAGATATGTCATGTTTTATCTTAAAGGCTTTATCCAAGGGTTACACGTACATGCGATTGCGTTGTTGTTTTTGTTGAACCTTTTTTTATAATACTAGCAGACCCGATAGACTTCGTTCTGTCAAAAAGATTTGGAATGTGGCAGCTTTCAGTTTTACAAATTTTAAACAAAACACAATCGATTAAATGACACACAGAATCTTTTTTGTTTTGAAAAAAAAGATAGCGTAAATAAATGACATCTTTACATAACCTATGAAAAATGACTAATTTTTAAACAAAAGATAGTAGTATAAATGAATGCCATATTTAAATAACCTAGAAATGAATTAACAAAACCGTTGTTATAGACAACGGACTAATAATTCATGTCACAACCTTGTGGATGCGTGTGAGTGCGTGGATGGATGCGTGGGAGTGTGTGGGTGGATGCGTGGGTGGATGCGTGGGAGTGCGTGGGTGGATGCGTGGGTGTATGCGTGGGTAGATGCGTGGGAGTGCGTGGACGGATGTGTGGGACTGCGTGGGTGGATGTGTGGGAGTGCGTGGGAGGGTGTGGTGAAACGCATTTATAAGCATTGAAGTGACGTTACACATTTTGCCGGTATTTGTGCGCTATGTAGCAGAAACAAATGACTGTCCACATAAATTTGAAAAAAAATGGTAAAGAGTAGATGGAATTCAAAAATTGAATAGCCTAAAACTTTTTACAATTAATTCCGCGTCGAATGGTCATGGTCTCATGCCGATCAGTCCAGTAGTTTTCAAGTTTATCGATAACAAAGAAAAAAGGAGTTGCTTTTATATATATAGATTTTTTGCTGAGCAATTATGTTCCATCTGTTCAGGCCTAGATAAAATAGAAAATACAATTTCCTGCATTTTCCCTGCCATAACTCCAACCCAAGACCTAGGCTATTAAGCGAGGCTCTGTTGTTATCTTTGGAGACGGGACTCATTCAACACAAATTAACTTTCTTATTATTTCCAATATATTTATATAAAGATACCGTTATAAAAATACTGACTTTAGCGGTCTATTGATGTCATGTTAGGACGATAATAACCATTACACCATTATTACTAACTATAAGCTATTACAAACTAGTACAACATTATCCTCATTGAAAGTGACATTAACGCAACAAGATACAATCTTCTACATATGGAAATTGGACTTTAAAATGAGATTATATCCCTGGGGGGATATTATTACGCTTACAATTATCCCAAGTTATAATTTCATGGCTGATAACTTAAATGTATTTTACATCATAAGAACAAGATCAATTTGTGAAAAGTATATGTTTCAGATATTATTATTCAATATTTTACAGGAGGACATATTTACCCATAATAGTTTATATATCAATTTAAATGTGTATTTCAATGACAAAAACCGTTTCCTAATGTCTTCATAAGACAATATTGCGAAAATGGTTTATGGATTTATATCACTAAAATCCCTCACTCACTCATTCATCACCAGGTCTTCAAAACTAGTCACAAGTGACTTGAAATTTAACAAAGTAGCTCACACTCTTTCTCAATGTCATTAAGTACAGATTTTCCAAAATTCCTTCAAAATCTAGAACTACGCAGGGAAACAGACATATCAAATCAAAATATTATTTATTCGTGTAGGCTCAAAAACACTTTTGAATCGTCAGTAGTTTGTCCGTTGATAACAAATCTACCACCGGTTCGGAGAGTTGATTCCACTGAGGAGAAACCGACTTGAAACTCAGCGGTTACTCCTTTAAATGTAGTTTTTATAGGTTACAATGTTTTTAGCTTTCATGTGCGACTGGAATCAAGTCCAAATATCTTTGTGGCTTAAATATTCTTCAATATTTTAATATGCCTATTGAAATAGGATGTTTTTAACTCATTTCTTTAAACTATGTAGAGGCAAACGCAAAAGTGATTCGGGTATCTTATTAAAAATGAGTATGCTCAACCCAACAAATTATTTCTTAACCTTCTTCACCCTAAAATAAGGAATTACAACTTTGTTTTTATTACAACACTGTAATCTTCATATTTTGATAAAACTTCTAAGCTAAAGAAGAGACCTAGTTAGTATTTATTGTTTCCCTGACACAATTTCAATTAATCTACGACTCAATTTATACTACCTTAATTGTTTTTTTTATTAATTCAGTTTCAATGAACCCCCAGGTTAATTGCAATTTTTAGAAAACACTGACGCCGCCGGCGACGTTATTGTATGCCTCAAATCCAAACTGAATAGCTTGCTAAAAAAGCCCTCCAGGAAAATAGTGCTGAGTCCTCGGTTAAAAAAGGTCCTCAATGCGATAACGAATTTCCTGAGGGTCTACGTTCTGAATCGGCTGAAATGCTGTCCGTTAACTGTTTATTGTTCCAATACATTTCATTCACGCGTTACAAGTAAATCTGATGATATATAGCCTCCACCAAAAATTTTTGTGTGCATATCGGGTAAGATTGAGATTCGGTCAACATTTATTTTTCATATCTCTAAATGTTAAGAGTGGCCCACTTAATTTGTTCTTTATGATACATCATTCAAAAATACATACAGCCTTAATTTTTTACCCTTCTACAACCAACCACCATTTTCTTCTTCTTTTAGTAAATGGCTTTCAAGTGTGACAAGGCACACACAATTTCGCCTATGTCACGTTAAGTAGAGAAGACATGAAGGAGATTGTACGGTTTTTGTGATGGAAAACCAAAATTTTAATAGTTTACAATTAGTTGACACCGTATAGTCATTTACCATCACCACTAAAAAATAAAAAATTAAGGGTTAGAACAACAAAAGATGAACACTTTATAAAACATTTACAACTTGATTCTATTACGTTTTATAAATGTCGTTTTTTTTTCGCTGTGTAATACGTTTACGCACCCCGGCTGAAAGTCATCCAGCTGAAGAACAGAATACCCACTAAAACCCAGCGGGATCCTCAGTGCCCTGATCAGAAGTACGAGAGAACCAGTGGGAACATTGCGCTCTTGGACTCCGGACATCGTCTGTTACGACCATTCAGAATGGATGGAGACTTGCAAAGGCACGTCTCCTGGCTCCCGGCCTCCTCCTACGGGCAGAGGTAGCCTCAGCTGCAGCTTCCCTCTCCCTCTCTTATGCCTCCTTCTGTGAGATGACATCCTCACAGAAGGAAGATACCATCCGCCAACCACTTTCACTGCTGAGCATATAGCCGACTATGCTCATCAGCGAGAGCTCACCGCCGACAAGAGGCATCAGAGGGTGCTGTTGAGGCCCCCAAGCCGGGCATTCTATGGCAATATAACCTTAAAAAAACTAGTCTCTATAGGATGATGAATGAGTTATTCTTTGTATTCAGACTCAAACCATTTATTACAAGGTTCGAAGTACATACGTTAACTTACAATTAAAATCAATTTTACGAGGCGTGCAATATTAAAAATTTACATTAAATAAACGAAGATGTCAGAATCCATTAATATTGATAATGTTTAAGGTTCTTAAAAGAAACTTAAATCAATGTCAAATGTAATTTTTTTTCATTCAAAACTAAACCAATTGAGTCAAAACACTTTTTTATTAACCCAATTTTGTGCAGTTTTTGTTTAAAAAATCGTGTGTGGTAGAATTTTTAAATACCTACAAAATTATATTAATATTTAAAAGAGTAACCGCTGCGTTTCTTCCCGGTTTCTTCGCAGTGGAATCGATTTTCCGAACCGGTAGTATATTGTAACCAACGGGCCGATTACTGACGATTCAAAGGTGCTTTTTGTAGCTTACTTGAATAAACAATATTGTGATTTTGATCTACAGGTGTCCCAATAACGGATGAAAAGGGTTCCTCTGGGTTTTAGAGGGTATTGCGAGGTCACCTTCCTGACCATTTCCCAAAATCTTACCGCATAGTCGGGATGCGAAAATAAAAGAGGTGGTAGCTTGTAAATGTTTAGATTTGTAAAGAATATTTTTTTTTTTAATTCGTAAGAGGCCTGCGCTTGGCTGCAATCAAACCTGATGTTAAGTATTGATGCAGACTAGAGTGGACCGCGCTTGCCAAGGAGATGCCTATTCACTCTGCATTTGAAAGTACCCGAATTGTAGGAGTCAGGAAACACGGAAGCTGGTAAAGCATTCCACTCCTTTGCGGTGCGGTTCAGAAACGATTGGGCAAAACGCTTGGTACGGAGTCGTGGGATGTCCACTATGTACCGATGCCAATCGTTTCAGTGCCTTGATGTTCTGAAGTAAAAAGGCGACGGAGGAACAAGATCGTACAGTTCCTGCGCACACTCTCCGAAATAAATTCTGTAGAACACCGACAGACAGACAACGTTGCGTCGATGTTGCAGGCTTGCCATTCTCTTATCGAGGTTTTTGTCGCCTATGAGTCTCCTGGCCCGGCGATCCACCGAATCCAGAGTATCAAGCTGGTACTTGGCTGAGCCGTCCCAAAGGTGGCTACGGTACTCCATGCATGATCGAACTTGAGCTTTGTATAGATTCGAAAGCTGTTCCGGCGTGAAGTAATGTTTGACCTTATTAAGGACACTAAGCTTTTTGGCTGCAGTTTGAGCTTTGGATTGATTGGAGTTTGAATATTGTATGTTTATCCTCTATGGCATTCTTCCAATTATAATATGATGAAACTACAGTTATTGTTGGCATTTGACGAATGTGGTTGTTCGATCACCAGAGAATATGTCTTCACAAATAGGCAAACCGCAAATTACAGTCCTTCCAATAAAGCAAAAAGAAACCTTATGCTTCACGTACGTTGTTTTGTGTCGAACATTTTTATTTTGTTTTTCGTGCGGCAACTTTATAGCGTCCTGTACTCTCGTACATTGAATGTTCTATTTTCACATTATCTCACACATAAAATGAATGAAATCATTTGAAAATATGCATCAAATGCGTTTCAAATTTCTCATTTCATTTGTCGACTTTTACATATACAATAAAAAATATTTTAAAGTCAATTCATACTTATATTCAGTATCATCCAGAATTAGTTTAAACTTTATTTATTCCGTTGATTACTTAAACATTATTTAGAAAGGTTATCAACCTTATCAACCTTATCTGAATAAATATTTTATGAATCACTGTATGCAAAGGCGGTCTTATTGCATAAGCAATCTCGTTAACAGACAACCTTTGGGTAAAGAAAACTATAAGTGAAAGAAAGCAGGTTTCGCGACAAAAAACCAATAAAAAAAGTACTTAATATGATTAAATAAAATACGTAAATAAAAAGAAATTACATTTAATTAAGCCCTTTATTTATTTCCTCGCAGTGTTACAGTAATAAATAACTTATCCTAATTGTTAATGCGTGTGTGCGTACGTAAGCGTGCAAAGGTATGTGAGTGTGAGAATTTGTACGTCTTTTGTGTGTATTTGTGCGTGCGTGACTGTGTGTGTACGTTCTTAATCTACTTATCTATATTTATATATCTATACTTCTATTTTTTTTATTGTAATCAACAGCTACTAATACAAATATACGTACAGTTAGAGATGTTATACAAAACAATGCCGCTTAAGATTACACATAGATAATAACAAAAAGAAGAATAACATGTAAAAAGTTGATAATATAACACATGAAGGTAATAAAAATTAATAATATGTAATTAAAAATTCACAACTGTAATTCGTGTGACTGATGTGTGGGCGTGTGCGTGAGTGCGCAATTGCGTGTGATGGAGGGAGGGGGATCTGTGTGTAAGTGTATGTGTGTGTGTTTGAATGTATTTAAGCTTGTGTTTGCTATTTTTTTCTCTCAATTCCAACTCTAGTTGTCAACCTGGTCCAAGGCAACCTGGTGCTCCAGCTTATCTCAAGGAACATTTTAGTTTTAATGATTCCGACAGAAGATATTTAAGGACATCCCGGAGCTTTAAACTAAATATTATTCCCCATAAAACTATGTTCTTTGGGCAATCCTTTGCGGTACAGTAGATGGAATTATGGAATGAGCTACCTCTGACGATCAGAGAGGCTAATTCTTTCAATATTTCTAAAAACCTCGTCAAGGTTCACTACCTCTCCCTGTGCACTTAGACGACGACTATATTTATATCTAATTATATATATTAGTTTATTATAATATGTAGTTTTAGGTTCGTATGTAAATATGTATTTATTAGTATGTATTTTTGTATGAAACTGTTTATGTACTCATGTATCTTTTGTATGTATCTAGGAACTACACCTTTTATACACCACCTACCCATTTCCGTATTCAATTTGTCTAACCCTAAGGTTGCCTGGCAGAAATCGCTACTTAGCGATAAGGCCGCCTTTTTGTACCCTATGATTAATGTATGGTACCTATTGTAAGTATTGTTTATGGTGTACAATAAAGTGTATTCTCTCTCTCTCTAGGTTAGAATGATGTGCAGCAATTTCTTTTTTTAACTGCGCTTTAGTAACGTGACAGAGGTCTAAATGCGAGAAATTCTTATTATAGCTCCGTGCGAATCGTATCGTATATAAAATGTACTAGTTTTGGTATTTCTAATAGGTTACTTTTCCTAGGTCTAAATGACGTCGCATTCAATGAGAGAGCTGACAGTCGTCGTCGTCGCTTCAACCGATGGACGTCCACTGCTGGACATAGGTCTCACGTAATGACGTCCACAAGGCCCGATCTTGCGCCGCCTGACTCCAGCGTCTACCGGCGACCCTCTTTATATCATTTATACCGTCCGGTGCGGGGTCGCCACTCCAGCACCTTCAGCCCCCAACGTCCATCGGTCCTTCGGACTATGTGCCCCGCCCATTGCCACTTCAGGTTCGCGATTCGTAGGACTATGTCGGTGACTCTGGTTCTACTACGGATCTCTTCATTTCTGATTCGATGACGTAGAGAAACTCCGAGCATAGCCCTCTCCATCGCACGCTGAGTGACTCTCAGCTTTCGCATGAGGCCCATAGTCAGCGAACAGGTCGAGCTGACAGTAAGCTAGGACAATCGGTACGACCTGTTAGTATAGATTGAAGCTAGATGACATCACTATGGTTTCTTCTGCTTTCAAAGGAGTCTAATTTATAATATTCACAATCTTTCTGGTAGTTGCTTAAATTCCTTAAATGCAAGGTATTTTACAAATTGCTTTTGAACAGATTCAAGTCTATGAGAGTGAGTAATATAATACGGAGACCAAATACTGCTTGCATATTCTAGAACACTTCTAACATATGCAAAATATAGAGTGTCTAAGCACTCGTCTGTCTTTAAAGTTACGAGTTTCGCGCTTAATAAATCACAGTTATTTAAAGGCTTTATCAGCTACCTTGTCTATATGATAATTTATATTTAGCTAAGTATCAATGGAGATTCAAAGATCTTTTACTTCGTTCACTTCGGCTATTGATTTTATAGTCAAATTTTATTTTGTTTTTCTTTCTAGACAAAGATATGAAGTGGTATTGCATGTGGCATATTTATCTTGTATAATGGTTTAGTACCTGTACTCCTTTCTATTTTTAAAGCTTTTATATATTTTAAAATTTCTATTTCATTTATCGGTTTTATTTTGTTTGTCTTGTCTTCTTGTTCCTTGTTTTCTGGTATTGGGATTAGAGTATCTGGTAATTACGTATATAAATCTCTATAAAATCTAGTAGCATTATCTAATAGTTCTTTTCGTGTATTCGTTTCTGCGGAGTCTACTTTCAATGTTGAAATCCATTCCTTAGGCGTTCTCAGTTCTTTAAAACCCTTCTTGCTGCTTCTGAATTTAGTTATGTTGTTCATTTGTTATTAGATATTGAAAATTAAAAACAATATAGTGTTCTAAATTCTTGTATAATAATCTGATTATATAAATATAAGTCACAGTAGATGTCATTTTACTTTTACCGGTTTAGATGCAAAAGAAATTGTTTTATCGTATTTCCCCGATGTCTAGCGAATTAAGTATTAAATAAAGGATTTAAAAATGCAATAACATTGCTTTGAAATAACATTTACGGTAGGTTCCTCCGCTTCAAATGTATCTAGTAATATCTAGTTAATATACGGGTCATTTGGCGCGCCATACCTATTGATTTTATGCTAATTTTATTACACAACCGTTTTATCACGCTCACATACATAGAGTCTGATGCGGATTTAATATTTAATGTAGAAATAAAGTTATAGGAGTTTTATTTTAGAACAAAATAAACTAAATTACGTTTCACTTTGGTTCAATATATGGCTACAGACATGAGGTCCTGATTTCGAGCCCCGGGTCGGGCGAATTCAAAAATGATATTGAATTTTTAGTATTTATCTGAAATTAAGAGTTGGCGATGTGCTCAATCCCCGTCCAGCTCCTGATCTCTCTCCGGTCGTGCCGGATTCCCGTCATGTAGGACAAAAAGAGTGAAAGAATAGAGAGTGCACTTGTTTATTATGCTCACCAACCTGCAGTGACGTAGCATGGTGGGCCAGTGCCAGCAGTGGGACGTTAATAGGCTGCTACTTATCAACTGCCTCCTTGGTCTAGTGGTTAGCATGTTCGACTACTACATGAGGTCCTGGGTTCGAGTCCCGGGTCGGGCCAATTCAAAAATCAGTATTGAGTTTTCTATTTAAATTTTATCAATATTTGCCCGAAGTTGGGAAGATGGTAGTGACATCAACCCATTGGACATTGGACTATGATAGTGAAGGAATAGAGAGTCACTTGTGTACTATGCCAAACCTCAGTGGAGCAGCGTGGTGGGTCTATGCTCTAAAAACCCTCGCTTCTCGGAGTGAGGAGGTCAGTGCCCAGCAGTGGGACGTTAATAGGCTGTTACTTACCTTCCCTTTACTTATCTTTAGAAATTCAGACAGGTAACTCCTTATAATATCAACTATTTTCCAGTGAAAGAATAAGAAAAATAATGTCGATATATTGTGTAGCGGTTCTAGCTAGGACTCGCTGGTGCAAGTACTTGCTTCGGAAGCAGGGGTTAGCAGTGGGTAATTTCTTTAGGCTAGTAACTACATACCATTAAAAAAGCTCATAATCACGGGAAACATTGACGGAAAAAGATCTCCCGACACGATGGGCTGACCAATGAGCGAGACCAAATAAACTACTTTTTATAACCTAGCGATGATTGCCACCAACAGAAGTGGATGGAAAGCGTGGATCCGTTTGCGATTGGATCTTACTAGGACCACGATCTTCAGTCATGAGGGAGCGATTGGAGAGAGAGAAATATATATCGAAAACGCGTTAGCCATCTTAGTGCAACAATTTGTCTTTCGATTTGTGTTATTTACATAATTACTTTTTATTTCATTAATATCGCAAAAACTAATTGTCATTGACAGACGGCGTAGACCCGAACTGAATTCGCTTTATATTCATGACGACCCAACGGGTCACGTTATACATTGTAAATGGTCAATGTGATCCCAGCTTGTAATATTGCGTCATAGTACATAAAAACTTCAAAGATCTCAATATTCTCATATCCAGCTATGAAACGGAAAAGTACATACAATATTTAGCTTGACGACCTCGCTGGTAATAGTGCTGGTAATAGTGCGTTTATAAAAATGAATCCATCAATGAAACAAATAGTATTAAATTTTTAGGTATAGAACTGGATGATAGACTTTCACGGACGGAACATATAAATCGTCTTTCTATGAAAATCAGCTCATTTTCTTTTGCGATATGGAAATTAGCAAAAATAACAGACAAAAAAACAGCTATTCAAGCTTAACTTGGATATGTTTCTTCTATACTACGATATGGCATATTTATATGGGGAAATTCTAGTAATATTAATAAGATGTTTACAGCTCAAAAACGATGTAGTAAGTAAGTAAGTAGCAGCCCATTAACGTCCCACTGCTGGGCACAGGTCTCCTCACACCGAGGAGCGAGGGTATTTTACACCACGCTGCTCCACTTTGGATTGGCAGGCATAGTACGCAAGTGCACTCTCTATTCCTTCACTCTCATAGTCGGATGTGTGAGAGAGATCAGGCGCAGGACCGACAGCTTAACGTGCTCTCCGAGGCACGGGGGTGGATCACACCGCCAACTTCCCAACTTCGGGCAAATATTGAGAAAATCTTAATAGAAAACTCAATATTGGTTTTTGAATTGGCCCGACCCGGGACTCGAACCCAGGACCTCATGTTTGTAGTCGAACATGCTAACCACTAGACCAATGAGGCAAAAACGATGTATTAGGGAGTATCTGCGATGTGAGCCCAATAACTTCCTGTAGACCTCTATTTAAAGAACTAAACGTGTTAACTGTACCTTCCCTATACATATATGAAGTGAGTTTGTATGTAAAAATACATTTAGACCAGTTTCAAAAACGGTATGATGGGACACAATTTAAGCGATTCAGATTTCAAACTCATTTAGTTAGACCCAATACAAGAACACAGCTTTATGATAGAAACTATCACGTCATGGCTGTTAAAATTTATAATAAATTACCCAACCCTCTTAAAGATATAAATAATATTAAAATATATAAACATAAATTGAAAAAATGGCTAATATATAAATGTTATTACTGTATTAAGGACTACTTAAAAGAAAGTCAAGATAAATAAAATAATTCATGCGAGACACAGTTTTTAAGCTCACTCATACTGTTTTGATACGTTTCATATAAAACTGTAATATATTTATTAATGTGAACATTATTTTAAAAATGTAAATACCTGCCAGAAGGATGAAGCAATTATTTCAAAATAATATTATTTCGTCTTATTATAGATGTTGCACGCCATTGTATGGTAGATTGTGTGTTGTACACTTGATCTTGCAATAAAATATTTGATTTGATTTGCCTTGCTAGCAGAGGTCTGCGTTCGATGCCTAACAGGGTAAATTTAGAAAATTATATTTTTAAATTTAATCCTGCTTTGATGCTTCGACAATGACTAGTTACGGCTCTACTAGTAGAGGACATTCCGCAAAATAAAACAACTTCATTCCGATATGATGAGGTAAAAAATATTAAGAGGTAAATTACTTCTAAATGTTCTGTTAGGTTTTTCCATTGTCAAGCGCTAACTTATCAGCGATAACATAAAGGTCCTTTTTTGAAATATTTGTTAGAAAATTACAATGTTTTTCATCATAAGCAATTCTTACATATTTATCTTAGTACACTTACAACCGATTGGCATTCCATTTCTGGGAATGGATTCATTTCTGATGGGAGAGAATTAGTGCCTACTCAACACCCTACAACATTCCGGATCGGCATTCTCATACTACTGAAATTGTTATTTCGCTGAAAGAGGCACATGAGAGGCAGAGGGAGAACGCTGTGGACCCTTCTTTACTACGGCGCAGGAAATTGGGAGGTAGGAGTCATAGATTTGGACTCCTTCTTTATCCTTCTTAAGTTTCCCAGAGGAATCTTTAGAAGTGCCAAGGTATATTGCGTCTACCGATCCTCTGATGCTCCACAAAAGGATGTGGAGGGTAACGCTAGGTTTTGGTGGGTATTCTGGCTTGCCAGCGAGTCCCTCACTCTTAGGCCTGATCAGGACGCGTAAAGATATATCCCAGCGCGAAAAAAAAAGGCTTCACAAAGTAATGCATCATATAAAATGGTTTCCCGGATATGCAAGTTTTCGCGCCATGTCGCGCCAGACGTTCTCATCACTATAGCGATCTTTTACTAATAACTTTTGACGTAAGAAGTAGACAGAAAAACGATATACAAAATTTTAAAATACGTCTATATATACTACTCATGTCTGAGTGTGCCCATATTTTAAAAATACGATTGCTCTCCCACTTTAATTGTTTTAATAATTATTAGTAGTACGTTATGTATCTGTTATGTTTTTAAAACAATAAACCACTTTTTTATATATTTATAATATTTGCGTATCATTTATCTATCAGTATTTATGTTTTTTTTGTCGCGCCAACACTTTATATCACTGACAGTTCTTTATCTAAAGGTTGTCTGTAAGAGATTCCGGATGCAATAAGTTGCTTAACTATTATAAGTGTTCTTATAATTTGGTTTTCTTAATGTTCTTGCTGTGCAATAAAGTATATCTCTATCTATATATTCAAATAACATAAAAAATTGCAAATATGTGTCTACCACTAATTCGCGCAATTTATTAACAAGAAACCACGTCTCCACGTTCACGTACAATCAGAAAGCTGTCAAAGGTTATATGTGTTTTCGTGTAAATAAAACTCAAAAAACATGAAATTTAACGTTAGTCGAAGAAGTTCAACACGGCTTAACAGAATAATAGAATATTTTTTTTCAAAATTCTTTGTTGGTTTTAATCTACATTTTAAAAAGAATCATCTTACAGAATTCGAAATGTTTAACGCCAGGTGTATATTGTAGAGTCAATTTAAAAAGCTTTCGAATATTATGTATAAATAATTTAAAGGTTTTTAAAATGTTGAACCAAATAAAATAGTATTAATATCGTATAAAACGTTTAATATCATATTTGCTTTTAAACTTTGTTTACGCTATATCGAAATATTGTTTATGTATGCGGATGAGTGGCCATGCATGTTGAAGCTTTCATCGAAATATTAATTTGTACTCGACGTTTCCATTAAAATTTGAATTCAGCTTTAATGAACTATTTTGTACAACTGTAGCTCAATTGTTGAACTTCTGATTGGTTTTTTAATTACTGAAATATTTAAAAAAGGGCATTTTTGGTCTTTGCTGGACAAAATTAGTTATCCTTAAAAAAAGTGATTGAAAATTGGTTTAAAACAGTCACCGAAATACTATCCGAAAAATTATACGACAATATTACACATATTAGTAAATAATACGTGGGAATTTCTTTTTAATACAAATAAATAAGAATAATAATATTATGCAATATAGATAAGGTAAGTAAGGTAAGTAACAGCCCATTAACGTCAGACTGCTGGGCACAGGCGTCCTTACTCGCATGAGAGAGGGTTTATAAAGCATAGACCCGCCAAGCTGCTCTATTGCGGATTGGCGGGCATAGTGCACAAGTACACTCTCTATTCCTACACTCTCATAGTCCGGTGTGACGGGAATCCGACACGACCGGAGAGAGATCAGGCGCAGGACCGACGGCTTAACGTGCTCTCCGAGGCACGGGGGTGGATCACACCGCCAACTTCCCAACTTCGGGCAAATATTAAGAAAATCTTAATAGAAAACTCAATATTGATATTTGAATTGGCCTGACCCGGGACTCGAACCCAGGAGACCTCATGTCTGTAGTCGAACATGCTAACCATTAGACCAATGAGGCAATATAGATAATAATTAATAAATATTTCGTTTACATAATATGGGAGAAAAGTTATAAAATATATTAACATTTCTACGAACTGGCGTAAAACTCAGCTCGAAGCTGCTTTTTAGTTCGCACCTTATGACATCTGCTGCCAACACCACAGTAAAACGTATTATAACTAGACAATAAATAAATAAATATAAAGAAAGAGCAAATAAAATAGGTAACTTTGTATGTATAAATTCTATTGAATAATGGCAATGTAAAAATTTGCAAATGAAGATGTTTTACTCGAGCCAAGTCTTCGTAAAGACCTTAGGCTTACCACAAGGAATAAAGTGTCACAAGTCCCCATCAGTCCCATGAGCGCTAAGGGACTTATTCGGGGCCCAAGGTCAAACTCTTAAGTTTTTGCATTTTTCTCGAAAACGGTAAGTTTTATCGAGAACGTACCTCAGAGAAAAGTTGTAGATCTTAAAATTCTCTATAAAAATGGTCCTTATGAGTTTTCTTCTAAGACCCACTATTTTCCAAATATTGCGCTTGTAAGAATCACGTTCTACATCATATGCACACATATGACACGTATAACCATATTTAGGTACTCAAGCAAGCAAAAATACCTACTCGTGTCTCTTTGTTAGTACTACTCACTGCAAGGACTCCATCTGATAAAATTATTTACTTTTTAAAACCTGGGAAAGCAACGGATAGAATTCTTCTAAAAGTTTATCAGCTTATCCAAAATGCCAAAACTATATTTTATTTTTATATGCGATAACCGGATGCGTACTACGTCGTCAATGTTTAGAAAGGGGCAAAAGTATTTACAGAAATTAATTTAGTATATATATATCCTAAAGCAATTAAAAACTAAATGAAATGTATGGTAGTGAAAGTTGTGTATGGCAGAGGAATCACATAAGAAAATAAATGCGGTAGAGATGAGAGCGTTGAGAAGTATGCGTGGATTAAAACTGAGTGACAGAGTAAGAAATAGTGTGATAAGAGAACGTTGTGGTATAAAAGAAGACGTAGTGACTGAAATCGAGAAAGGTATGCTTAGATGGTTTGGGCATGTAGAGAGAATGAATGAAAGGAGACTGGCGGAAAGGATTTATGAGTCAAGAGTGAATGCGAAAGTTGGAAGGGGAAGACCAAGGCGAACGTTCATGGACCAAGTCCAGGACATTTTAAATAAGGGCCAGGTCAAGAGTACTCTAAACCGACGAACTTGTATGAAAGGTTTATTGGGAATTAAAGAAGCGAAGGAGATATGCAAGGATCGTGGCAAGTGGACGTGGTCTCTGCCTACCCCTATGGGAATGAGGCGTGCTGCTATGTATGTATGTATGAAATTAAACTTTTATGTATAAAATTAAATCTATAGTCATACTTGGGTGAACCCGCGGGGCAATGCTATTGTGTTATAAATAGATAAATGTGACGTAAAGCTGTTTTGAATAATTATTCTCCTGACCTTTCAAAACTAACTGGAGCGTAATACTAGTATAATAAAAGCATAAATAATTTAGTATCCATTAAGTAGAGCTTTTAATGGAGGTAGAGCTAAGTAATCTGCTGAGATAGGAGAGGAGTGGGGAGATCGTGAGTGCCGGATGCTGCCCGGAGAAATAATTCAATCTCCTGGCTTTGTTCCGGCTCTAATTCAGTTTAGCTCGTTCATTCTATATCTCATAATTGGTGCTGTGCAATACTTCCGTTTTAGAAGATTAAAATACGACAGTGGAAGCTTAAAAGCTCCAATTAAACTGGTTTTATTTACGTTTTTAACTGGCTTCAAAAAAAGTGAGAGGTTATCTATTCGCCTGTTTTTTTTTTTAATATATTTTGTTACTTAGATTATATCAAACCAAAATTTTTGACAATAATGTTCAATGGTCAAATTTTTTATTGATTATAACAAAAAAATATAAGAAACTTTAGCCTTAATGTAAAACTAATAAATATATACTTTGGAGATATAACATCTTAACTAGATTAGGTTAATTACAACATTAAGTCTAAACTAAAATTACTCTGCAATACTGAATATATTTACGTATAATCCACACTAAATATTATAAATTTTATGACTGTACCTATTGTGAAAATGTTTTGACTTTTTTTTATTACTAACAGGTTAGCGCTTCATTGTGATCGCACCTGATGATACAATATAAGATGGAAGCGCGCTAATCTGTTAAGAGTCAATTTACCTGTTACCTGCCGAAGCCTCTACCAGTCCAGTCTCAAACAAATTAGAAAATTCAATTTCCTAAATTTGCAAAAAGAATACTCGCACCGCTGCGCCAACGAGGCTGTAAAATGACGCTGTTTTCCGGTAATATGAAGTCTTGAATGACGGCGTCGTCTGGATAAAAATCTTAAAATATTCTTCTTCTTCTTCCTCTTATTCTGCAACAACCTCTCTTGATCTTGAATCTCGCTTGTGGCACCAGTCCACTCTAAAACGTTTTCACGGCCTCGCTGGCACAGTGGTGCGGGTACTCGCTTTGCTACTAGAGGTCTTAGGTTCCATCCCCGGTATGGCGAATTTAGGAAATTGTATTTTCTAATTTAGCTGTGTCTAGACTGGTGGAAGGCTTCGCCCTACCAGCAAAGACGCACCGCCAAACAAAGAGATTTGTGTTCTGGGACGATGCTGTGTAAAAACCATAAGGGGTATATTCTCTCTTAACGATTAGCGCGCTTCCTTCTTAGACTATATCATCACTTACCAGCAGGTGAGATCAGTTAAATGCTAAACTGTTTGTTATAAAAAAAAACTTTCTCGGAACCACGATTTCTTGCAGCAGTCAACTCTGATTTTTCTGGCAATTTTGCTCATTATTTTCTCCAGCTCACATCTGTTCTGTATGAAATCATGACCAAGGCAACTTGTCTAATTTTGATAATCTGCAATAGAAAGAAAGAAAATCATTTACTCTTTACACACCGTGAATCATGTACAATTTTTGTTTAAGTACAAATTTGTGTAGCGGTGTGATTCAGAAAAGGTGACCACTCAGACTAACATGGGATTAATATAATAATCCCAATGCTGATTTTCAATTATTATATTATTTAATAGCTTGCTGTTTTAACGGGCTCGTCTGAATAACTCTTCATTACCGTTAAAATGTTGTGAATAGTAAATTTCAAAGTATATAATTGTGAAATATTAGTAAGTAAAAAGTAAGTAGCAGCCCATTAACGTCCCACTGCTGGGCACAGGCCTCCTCCCTCATATGAGAGAGGGTTTTTAGAGCATAAACCCACAACGCTGCTCCACTGCGGCTTGGCAGGCATAGTACACAAGTGCACTCTCTATTCCTTCACTCTCGCAGTCCGGTGTGACGGGAATCCGACACGACCGGAGAGAGATCAGGCGCAGGACCGACGGCTTAACGTGCTCTCCGAGGCACGGGGGTGGATCACACCGCCAACTTCCCAACTTCGGGCAAATATTGAGAAAATCTTAATAGAAAACTCAATATCGATTTCGAATTGGCCCGACCCGGGACTCGAACCCAGGACCTCATGTCTGTAGTCGAACATGCTAACCACTAGACCAATGAGGCGGTGTGAAATATTAAATTAATATAATTTATTAAACAATTGGAAACATGTTTGATCATAATAACTTATGAAAGATGCTGTAACGATATTGAAAATAAACAACGTCACCGTAATGTGGGCGCCGCAACAAGTGGCGCCGAGCGTAAAACACCCCGCCGTAGCGTCTACACTAGGATAACCACATATCAACTGATTCCGATCATTGGCCTTATAAATATAAATGTAGTAAAGAAATTAAATAGAGCCAGAAAATATTGTACTGAAACATATATACAAATAAAAGAATTCTTAGACATCATATAAGCTTTCTACGTGATACATACATAGCATCACGCCTCATTCCCATAAGGGTAGTCAGAGACAACATCCTTCCACTTGCCACGATCCTTGCATATCTCCTTCGCTTCTTTCATTAAACTTTTCATACAAGTCCGTCGGTTTAGAGTACTCTTGACATGGCCCTTATTTAAAATGTCCTGGATTTAATCCAGGAACGTTGCCTTGGTCTTCTCCTTCCAACTTTCGCATTCACTCTTGACTCATTAATCCTTTTTGTCAGTCTTCTTTCATTCATTCTCTCTACATCCCCAAACCATCTAATCATACCTTTCTCAAGCATAAGATTCATTTTGTGTGCATTAACTTTCATTCCTTTCCCTTTCAAAGCTTTATTCACAATATTTACCATCACCTGTCATTAGCGGATGACGCACGTGTTGGGGAGGGATTTAATACAAACAAATTCCTCCAGGATCACGTGGACTGTATTTTCTTGTTCTTCTGAATTCACGCTTATGTTCTTGTTCACTTGTTCAGTGCTCCGTTCGAGCGTATAAGGCGAATTGATTCTATACAAATAAAAACGAGCTTATAACTAATTTTGCCATCTGGCGCGCACATGCGGTCGCGCCGAGTAGCAACAGGGCCATAGCGGGTGCTCAGGTAGTCGCGGGACGGGCGGGGTTCGGCGGTCGACCAATCAAATTCCCGACGGCACGCTCGATCCAATGCTCCCGTCCGCAACAGCACGTATTACTTCATCATCAGCGTAAAGTAAATATTTGATAAGTAATTCATTCATTCTTAACCCATACCTACTTTCTTTTAAATCTGTCAAACAGTTATCCATGAATTGGTTGAACAGCTATGGTGACGCGACACATCCCTGTCGAACACCTCTTTCGACAGGAAACCACTCCGTGTACGCCCCGTTTATTCTGACACAAGCACTAGAACCCTCAAAGAGAGACTTCAGTGCTTGAATCAGATTACCGCTCACCCCATACGTAGATAACGTTGACCTCAGCTCATTCTTCACCGCTCGATCTACGTGATGACGTACTTAATTCCAATTTACTTAAAAACCAACTGTTCCCGTCGTCGTTCTTTATAATTACGAATTCTCAATTCTCGGATCTACCTGAAGACACTCAAAAAAATTCAACAAAATCAATATAAGAATTATATAAAGATAACATTATTTTATCTATAAAATAAATATTTATGTATACGTCTTGTTTTATTTTGCAATAAATAGAACTATAGTTTAGTTTTGCTATATAGTTTTGTTTACAAAACGCTTATGGATATGATTTTTTTATGTATAAATATAAACTTTGAATTTCCATTTTTATTTTAAATTTATAGCTTTCTTTAATTACTATGAAAGATTATTATGGGGCCGTTTTAAACCGAAAATAGGCAATATATTTTCGATTACTGAATGGCCTTTATAACTCTATATACCTTAGACTTTAACTGTACATAGAAAAACATGATTTGATTAATATTCATTTACAAAAATTGAATTATCACTATTCCTTTATACAACGACAAATAATAGAAAACTATATAAATAATGTAATGTCTTATACTCGTCTTGTCACTGATATGGCCACCCTATTCCGATGTTTATTGATGAAGCGTATGGCGACGAGTCGTCGACATTAAACAAACGTTTGTTTGTCTTGAACGTAAAAACATTCTTGACATCCATGTAATATCTACATCGGTTGTATCACTAATTTTCGGACATTATTTAAGTTTTCGTCAGTTAGCGCTTGAATATAATCTCACCTGATGGTAAGTGACGAAACATTCTAAGATGATTCCGCGCTAACCTGGTCAGAGTATAATGCACTAATGTAAATGGTTGGTGGCGCGTTTTTATTGGTAGGGTGGTAACCAAGGGAACCAAGTCAAGCCTGCTACCAATCCAAACTCAGATAAATTAGAAAATGCATTTCCCTAAGCTTACTCTGCCAGGAATTGAACTCTGTGCTAACGAAGCAAATGCTTACACCATTACGTCTGTAGTTAATGTCTGTAATTTACGTAATACTTAAAATGACACTCCTTAATTAACTAGTTAGGTATACCCTTGCTTTTGAAATATCCCTTGTGGTTGATCAAATATAATATATGTTTGAATTTCAATTAATGAAACAAAATCGATAATATTCTTCTCATACAATATAGCTCAGTAAACTTTGGCATTAGAAAACAGGTATGAATAAAGGCCAATGCTTATGTTTAAATATATATTCTTATATAAGTAATAACTTCAAATGTTTTATGTACCTTTTACAGAACGAGGCAAAACCACCCGGGAGCTGTAGTTGAAGTCAGCGATAATCCACTTGATGCCAGCAAGGTTGGAATACTTAAAATTTGCCACGTTTTCTAGCAATTTATTTTCATAACAGAATTTTAGCTCAATACCATATATATTATTAGTACATACACTAACACGTGAGTTCGACCTCATCTGCGTAGAATTAGTGTACATATCACTAAGGCACACAATAATGTACAGGGAGAATGTGACGCCTGCCATCTATTTGATTAATATTTCTAAACGATTAGTATTTTTGAACCGTTTATTATATTAAATTGTACAGCGCTATCTATTGAAAGCTCAACAGGACTTTAGGATTTTTTTCTATATAATGAGATTAAGAAAAGTTCATACTACATAGCATGGGAATTGACATTAATAGCTTTTTTTACATTACTTGTTATACATCGATGGCTTCGATAGACTTGACAACTGTTATGTCGATATCAGCCCATTTATCAATATAGTCATAGGATTTTTTAATAATATAGTTGTTAATACAACTGCTTTAAGCCTTTTTTTAGGTAGAATTCTCCTCTTGGCCTCCCCTAATTTCCTCTTCTAAGTTGTGTTTGTCTCTCCATCTTAAATTCTAACGCCCTTGTTTTCTTTTCCCGTTTCTTCGCCCCATTCAGATGATATTTTTGCCCAGCAAAAGTTATCTATTCTGAAGTTAGGTCCTGCCCATTGCCATTTAAATGAACGGATCCTTGTGCTAGTACCGTGCATATTTGTTCTTTTCCTAATTATTTTATTACAAATTTTGTCCACTGATTTTATTCCTCTCCATATTTCGTAAGCAGAGTGCTATTTTATCTTCATCTTTATATAGGTCTCTTGATTGACCAATGTTGCATAGATAAGATTATAATATATTATGTTCAGAATGTGCATTGTACTCAGTTAGTAATCGCGTTCGAGACGGGCCTGATTGTCGTGTGGGACCTCCGTGCCCGAGCAGCGGAGTGGAGAGGATCCCTGGGTACAGGGGGTCTCGGAGAAGCCGTGCGAGCAGCAGCCTGGCAGCACGATGGCAAACTCATGACAGCACATGCAGACGGCGCCTTAGCTACATGGAGCATGAGGTCACCACGTCCTACTTCTATTTCATATCCCCATGGTAAGTTACTCAGTGCAAAATAATGATCATTCCATTAAAACAGTATGTCAACTCTAAATAGCAACACGTTAAAAGCGATAATACATCCTGCCACATCCTTCTGTCAAACCTTCTACATAAGTGGTACATGCCTTGCTACGATGATGACTACGATACCACGAAGCTCCAGTTCCAGTGAGATAATCAAAGAGGCGAGGAGTAATGGGTTACACACAATGATACAGGGAAAACAGTCTCGCTTCTACAGCAGATGCATTAGTGACAACAGCATCCTAAGGGCGATTTCTTGTAAAACCCAATCTTAAAACACTGGATACATATGGCGATCAACTAGCAAATATTGACAGGCTAATTTAAAAATGGATTTCGAGTTTTCTATTAAGATTTTGTCAATATCTCCCCGAAGTTGGGAAATTGTCGATGTGCTCCACCCTCGTGCCTCTGAGAGCACGTTAAGCCGTCGGTCCTGGTCCTGATCTCTCTTTGATCGTGTCGGATTCCCGTCACATCCGACTTTGAGAGTGAAGGAATAGAGAGTCCACTTGTGTACTATGCCTGCCAACCCGCAATGGTGCAGCGTTTATGCTCTAAAAACCCTCTCTCATGTGAAAGAGGAAGCCTACGCCCACCAGTGGGACGTTATTAGGCTGCTACTCACCTTACCTTAATCTTACCGCATGTCATTTTCGTTTCCAGCAAAAGCCAACAAAGATGGAAAGCCTGAACCCTGTAAACCCATACTTAGATTGGAATGGAAAACGTCAAGAACAGGGTAAGTACATTTCAGACACTGATGAACAAAAATTAAAGACTTGGCTCTATTTTTTTTATGAATTAACAACCTATTATGAAAATTAGAAAAATGTTTTTACTAATTGAGTAGAGTGAGAACACATCGTAGAAATGTCTCTTGATAAATTTAAAACTTTATTAAACAGAAGCTAATGGAAACATTGTAGTATTTGTTAATGATAAGGAAGCTTTAGAACGAAAAGATAATTTCAAGCTGACTTTTTTATTTCTTCTTCTCGTAACCGAGGAAACATCATACCTTAGGAACTTGAGTTCTTGTATAATATCATTTTGAAGGCCTTGCTGGCGCAGTGGAATGAGTATTCGCTTTACCAGAAGAGCGAATGTAGGAAATTGTATTTTATAATTTGTCTGAGTCTGGACTGGTGGAAGGCTTCTGTTAGATTTACCGCCTTACCAGCAAAGATACTATTATTCCGGTACGATACTGTGTAGAAACCATATGGGGTAAATTATCTCTTACCAGATCTGCGCATTTCCCTCTTAGACTGTATCATCATTTACCATCCGGCGTGGTCACACTTCAGCGCTAACCTGTTAGCAATAAAAAAAACATAGTCACACGTAGTTTAAAAAAAAACAAAAGTTAATTAATTACTTAAAAACATATTAAAATATTTATGACTTCACCGGCAAGACAATTGGGATAGGACTTCATTGAATTGTTTTAACTAATTTGCTCATCATGAACTTTTCAGAGAAAGTTTGGTGATATTCTCCGGCGGCCTGCCCACAGACAAAGCAGGGCGGACGCACAGTATTACAGTACTAAACGGCCGGAGTACAACAGTCCTCGAGATGGAGCACAGCGTGGTCGATTTCGTCACACTTTGCGAAAGTCCACACGCTGCCGGTTTGTTGTAGAAAGATTTTCATATTTTCAGAATCAATAAATAAAAAAGCTAAATAATAATTGCAGAATGTTTCAACTTCAGTAAAAAATGTGGCCAAAATTTAACCAGAACAAATAGAATTCGTAATAAAAAAGGCGATATTTGCGCCTAGTAAAATATTATAGTTGCGATCAGAAATTGTTTACTGTCAATGTCAAATGTCAAAACAAATCAAATGGAATAACAAAAATATTTTTTTAATTCAATTTGATTGTTGAACATCGAAAGGCGAACATCAAAACCAAAAAAAAAAACACTGTACTTTTAAATTGAATTTAAAATCTGAACAATTTTTAAATTTAATGCATTTCTAAACGACGGGACGAACATCAAATGTTTGACAGGTAGGAGTAGCTTCTAAGGGAAAGTGAAATTGTAGTTTTTACTACATTCTAGGCAATATTTGCTCACCTTTTAAACCTTCCCTGGACATCCTCAAATAATTCGAAACAAAATATAGATAAATCAGTCCAAACGCTCTCGATATTAGCGAGTCCAACAAACACCATTTTTATATGTATAGATTACGAATAACATGAAGAAAATAAATCCTTCATGCATAATGTTTGGCTTTTAAAGGACTACCACTTGTTGACTCTTAAAGGACTACCACTAAATGTTACTTTGTATTTGTTCCTAAATTTGACAATTAAGATAGTTTAGACACTGCTGTAGTACAAATCGGTTTGAGTTTTGTAAAATAATTTTTTATAATCAAAAGATGAACTAAAAGCGTCGTTGTTATACAAAGCAATGAGACGCGAGGAAGTTTTCAAAACTTTCTTATACCAAGGAGTTCGTAAACTTTTGTGAAAAAGCATATCTACACATTAAAATATATGTTATTATATTTGCAAGATTTTCTTATTCGTACGTATACTTGTGCTTATGATTACTCATACTCAGTTGTACTACTCAGTATGATACACAGACTCGTTCCAGTTCCCAGCGGGTCAAATTTTGAAATGATTATATATTTGCCTGGGTCTTCACTGATGGGAAGCTTGAGGTTTAACTACATACCCTTTTCTAATAGACTTGCAGCAAATAAAGTTTCCGTTCTGAAATGATATTGTTTAGAAACTATTAGAACTTTATTACCTCTTAACACAAGTCCATTTTAACTGTTAAGTTAAAGTTAAGTAGCAGCCCATCATCGTCCCACTGCTGGGCACAAACCTCCGCACTCATAGGAGAGATGGTTTTAGAGCATTTTGATTATATTATCACACATTTACAATCCGTTGAAATCGCATTCAAACCCTTACATGTATGAAGAAAACGTTTGCAGATTTTGGGAAAGGATATGATCTTCATCTGATATTTTATGTAATTTTAACTTCTCAGATTACCAGGAACCATACGCCATAGTGGTGCTATTGCAAAATGACCTGGTGGTGATCGACCTGTTATCCCCCGGGTACCCCTGCTTTGAGAACCCTTACCCAATGGACATACATGAGTCTCCCGTCACCTGCTGCTGTTACTTCGCAGATTGTCCGTCAGACTTGGTAAGCTTATCACATTTTTTATATCCAATAAACTCTTGTAATCGTTCTTACAAAATTAAATCGGTTTACAAAGTTTGTTAATAAATATAGGTTTATAAACTACAAAGTATAAGTAAAATTGTAGTTCCTTTTATTTTTAAATACCCATTTTATTTTAAGACTATTTTTTTATAGTCTATTTCGTCTATTAAATGTTCTTGTAACGAAATAACAGTTATAATAAACGAAGGTTGTCGTTGAAAAACCTTTCAATATGAATATATAAAAAACTCATTTGCTGTTCGTTAGTCTCTTTAATGCTCGAGAACGGCTGGACTGATTTGGCTAATTTTAGTTTGGAATTATTTGTGGGAGACCAGTGAAGGTTTAATAGTTGAGTAAATATTAAAAATAATACTTTGCAATATAATAAAAACAACAATCTTGCATTTCCTTAGAAACTATTTCTACCTGTCAAACATTTGATGTTCGTCCCGTCGTTTAGAAATCAATTAAAAGAATTCTTTTGTTTTTTGACATTTAACACGATTTCTGATCGCAACTATAATATTTTACGGACTTTAGAGGGAACCTGGACGTAAAGGCGTTATTATGACGAATTATTTTTGTTCTATTTAAATTTTGACTACATTTTTTACTTAAAGTTGGAACATTATATAATTGTCATTCAACCTTTTTATTTATTGGTTCTCAGGCGGTACGAAGTTTACCGGGTCAGCTAGTAATAGCCAAATTTCAGGCAGGCCTTTTTAGGCTAATTATTTCACGGTTATATATTTCAGATCCCGGCATTCTATTCCGTTGGTCGACAAGGAAACAAGAAAGTTGCTGGCTTCAGTGAGAAGCTGTGGCCCATCAATGGTGGCGAGTGGGCGCCAGCTTCTTGTTCGTACAGCGAAATTATACTAACTGGGTATGTAAAGAACTATATGTAGCATATTTTATTGATGAAATCAAGAATAACTTGATGACCATCAGATTGGTTCAATCGTCACTTTTGTGTGTTAAAAATAACAACTCCGATTACTCGAACAACCAAAAGTCTACAGTTAAATTTCAAATTGGGCAAATTTACATACAAAATTCAGCACTAATAAAATATTAAAACTTCACATGTTATTTAACAAAATCACATTTGGAAAGTACTAATCTCTCATATCTATATGCTATGTTTCATTTATTTCTATTTAATTATGTGTTTATTTTCAATATGTATAAACTATTGGTGTTTCTTTTATTGTAATGTGTAGTTATTGTATGTTTCTGTATTTTTATAATATAGGAAAAATTGATGATTGAGAGATGTATTAACGAAGTTATATTACCAACAAAATTTATAATCTATCCTCTTGCAGGCATGCTGATGGGAGTATAAAATTTTGGGATGCGAGTGCGGGTACTTTGCAAATTTTATACAAATTAAAATGTTCGAAAGGTGCGTAAAACATTAGAATGTAAAAAAAATTGCTTATCGCAGACGGTACAATTTTTATAGATTTTAATTTATAAAATACTCTTTCATTCTATCAAAAACTAGACTCAAGGGCAAATCATGTCCTTTCCTTAAAAAATCACAATCATGTTTAGCTTATAATAATCTTTTAAAAAACTTTGCGCCGACTGTCACACTGTTAATCTTATGGGCCTTAGTACCCATACAATATAACATATTTTTTGAGTTATGTGTGATGATATGAAGTGCTAATATGATAAGAAGTAATTTTGCGACTAAAATCTCTTTAGGAACGCTTAACTTGGGTAGTAAGCTGGTGAATGCTTGACGGGAAGGGAGAAGAGGCTCTAGGAAAAAATAGAAGATAAGAGGGAAACATAAATTAGTTAATATATAAAGAGAGCTATTGTTTCGTTTAGGGCAAAAACGCGAGGTGCAAGCACACATTTTACTTGTCTCTTTCTCTCATAGCCAGCTTCGTTTCGTACTCGTATATCTAATACATAGTATAGCACTATTGTTCATATCGCGCTTCAGGAGCAAGAGAAAGCAGTGCGTGTATTTGTACATAAAATAATAAGACTCCAAAATCAACAATAATCTATAAACAAATATTGTTTATCAAATATATGTATGTATACATACCAAAGATATTTTTTTAAATAGCCTTAATTTAATGAGCTGCAGATCACTGTCCCGCTGAACCTGTAAATATATAGACGTCGAGAAAAATTTTGGCGTAATGACGTAATGTCGCATGAAGATCGACCGTATAGCGAGGTATTAGTGTGTTATATATATAAACCCGACTCGGCTTTTTTTGGTGACACGTCAATGGTAAATATTATGAATAAAGCTTTGAAAGGGAAAGGAATGAGTGTGAATGTAAAGAAAACGAAAGTTATGGTTTTTGAAAGAGATGAATATTTGATGAATGGCAATATTTTGATAGATGGGGAACAAGTGGAAGAGGTGAAAGAATTTGTATACTTGGGATCTAAATTTACAAAGGATGGAACATGTGAAAGTGATATTGAAGGGAGAGTGAATGGAATATGGTAAATGGTGTCCTGCGCGCCTTTATGAATAGCCAGATGGGGTCTCAAAGGGCTAGATTGGCTGTGTATGCAGGAGTGTTGGTGCCAACACTTATGTATGGTAGTGAAAGTTGGGTATGGCAGAAGAATTGTAAAAGTAAAATAAATGCGATAGAGATGAGAGCGTTGAGAAGTATGTGTGGATTGAAACTGAGTGACAGTGTAAGAAATGGTGTGATAAGAGAATGTTGTGGTATAAAAGTAGGTGGAGTGACTAAAATTGAGAAACGNAAGTTTACCGGGTCAGCTAGTAATAGCCAAATTTCAGGCAGGCCTTTTTAGGCTAATTATTTCACGGTTATATATTTCAGATCCCGGCATTCTATTCCGTTGGTCGACAAGGAAACAAGAAAGTTGCTGGCTTCAGTGAGAAGCTGTGGCCCATCAATGGTGGCGAGTGGGCGCCAGCTTCTTGTTCTTACAGCGAAATTATACTAACTGGGTATGTTAAGAACTATATGTAGCATATTTTATTGATGAAATCAACAATAAGCTAATGTTAAGACAATGACAGTTCACTGCGTATACATATTAGAAAACTTGTTGTACGTACATAAAAACATTGACTCTTTTAATAAAAAGAGTGAATGTATATCATATAACTTACGAAACAAAAGCAAACTTGTTATAAATTCTAGTAGGCTGCATAAAATTAACAACTCATTTAATGGTAACTGTATACGTTTCTATAATAAACTCCCACAAGACGTTTTAGAGATGTCAATTAATAAATTCAAAGTCTTTGTTTAAAGAAAGTTGATAGAAAAATCGTATTATAAGTTGCAAGATTACTTAGACGATAGAAACGCGAGGGAGTGAACGAACTGCTCTAATTTGAATTGAAATATATTAAACTAATATGATGTTGTAACGATGATGGTAACAAAAAAAAACAAAATACCCGACTGAGTTTGTTGTGGACTCTTCTCGGATCAGGGCGCCAAGGAACCCTCATGACTTTAGATTTTAAGTTGTTCTGGAGTACCACCATCAGACGTACATTAGAATTAGAGTGTGGAAAAGAAAAAAATATATAAGTTGACGATTCAAAAGTGCTGTAATATGCCTACTTGAATAAAGATATTTTGATTTGATTTGAATAACTTGATAAAAATTTCAACTCCGGTTACTCGAACAACCAAAAGTCTACTGTTAGATTTAAAATTGGGCAAATTTACATACAAAATTATATACGTATGCTATGTTTCATTTATTTGTATTTAATTATGTATTTATTTTCGATATGTATAAACTATTGGTGTCTCTTTTATTATAATGTATAGTTATTGTATGTTTCTGTATTTTTATAATATAGGAAAAATTACTATAAACTTAAATATGTGTAGGAGTATCAACGAAGTTATATTACCAAAAAAAATATATAATCTATCCTCTTGCAGGCATGCTGATGGGAGTATAAAATTTTGGGATGCGAGTGCGGGTACTTTGCAAATTTTATACAAATTAAAATGTTCGAAGGGTACGTAAAACATAAGAATGTAAAAAAATTGCTTATCGCAGACGGTACAGTTTTTTCTAGATTTTATTGTATAAAATACTCTTTTATCAAAAACAATAATCTATAAACATATATTGTGCATCAAATATATGTATGTATACATAACAAACATATTTTTTAGATATTATCATTAATCTGATAAGCTGCAGATTACTGTCCCACCGAACCTGTAAATATATTGACGTCGAGAAAAATTTTGGCATAATAACGAAATGTCGCATAAAGACCGACCGTATAGCGTGGTATGAGTGTATTTACATCTAAAACAGACTCGGGTTTTTTGGTGACACATCACTGCTCGTAGATAGAAAGCTTCTCACCAATCAAAACTTACACCAATTAAGAAATATAATTTCCTAAATAATGAGCTACAGGAGATGGTAAATATTATGAATAAAGCTTTGAACGAGAAAGGAATGAAAGTGAATGTAAACAAAACGAAAGTTATTGTTATTTAGAGAGATGAATCTATGATGAATGGCAATATTTTGATAGATGGGGAACAAGTGGAAGAGGTGAAAGATGTTGTATACTTGGGATCTAAATTTACAAAAGATGGAACATATGAAAGTGATATTGAAAGGAGAGTGAATGCTGGGAATATGGTAAATGGTGCCCTGCGCGCCTTTATGAATAGCCAGATGGTGTCTCAAAGTGCTAGACTGGCTGTGCATGCAGGAGTGTTGGTCCCAACACTTATGTATGGTAGTGAAAGTTGGGTATGGCAGAAAATCACAAAAGTAAAATAAATGCGGTATAGATAAGAGCGTTGAGGAGTATGTGTGAATTAAAACTGAGTGACAGAGTAAGAAATGGTATGATAAGAGAACGTTGTGGTATAAAAGAAGATGAAGTGACTAAAATTGAGAAAGGTATGCTTAGATGCTTTAGGCATGTAGAGAGAATCAATGAAAGGAGACTGACAAAAAGGATTTATGGGTTGGAAAGGGAACCAAGGCGAACATTCCTGGATCAAATCCAGGACATTTTAATTAAGGGCCAAGTCAAGAGTACTCTAAAACGACGAACTTGTATGAAAGGTTTAATGAGAATAAAAGATGCGAAGGAGATATGCAAGGTAGTGGAAGGGGAAGGATGTTGTCTCTGCCTACCCTCTCTGTATGTATTGCCTAAATTGGCCCTATCGGAGTAAAGCCAAGTATATTAGGTGAGCCCTATGGTCATTTGTCGGTTTATTATACATATAGTATTGAACAAAAATTGTCCGTCTGCGATATGCGGCGTATATTTAAGGTGTGGTTTTAAATATTATACTTGTAATATGATGCAATTGTATACAGTGTTCGAAAGACGTGGTGGGTGTACGGACGAAGCGCCATTGGCCGTGCAGCAAGCGGCGTTGTGTGCGGAGTCGCGACGTCTTTGCGTAGCACTTCCTCACGGACACGTAGTCTTATTCAAATTCCGTAAAACGGAGTCGCACGCCGAAACGCCAGTAAGTTTATACCCATCCCTTTACGCCCGCCCAAGTTTCTTTATTCCATATCAAATCAAATCAAATATATTTTATTGCAAGATCAAGTGTACAACACACAATCTACCATACAATGGCGTGCAACATCTATAATAGGACAAAATAATATTATTTTGAAATAATTGCTTCATCCTTATGGCAGGTATTTACATTTTAAAAATAATATTCACATTAATAAATAATAATACAGTTTTATATGAAAACGTATCAAAACAGTATGAGTGAGCTTAAAAACTGCGTCTCGTATGAATTATTTTATTTATTTTGACTTTCATTTAAGTAGTCCTTAATACAGTAATAACATTAAGATATTAGCCATTTTTTCAATTTATGTTTATATATATTAATATTATTTATGTCTTTAAGAGGGTTAGGTAATTTATTATAAATTTTAACAGACATGACGTGACACTTCCTATCATAGAGCTGTGTTCTTGTACTGAGTCTAACTAATTTTTTTTGAAATCTATTTATTTATTTGAACGCGTAGGTATACATACATTAAAATACTTCGTTGTTTCCTCAGGCTTTGCAGCCTGTGGCACTGCTATTATGCTGAGCTGCACACATTTTCTGCAATGTCTTTTTAATTTTTTTTTAAATTGCGGTTTACTGTTTTCTTTTCTAATCGATAAGTAAAGTTTTTATTTTTGAAGTGAAACTTCTTTTGGTACATGAAGGTAAATTTTTGGAGGGGAGGGGTAGGTGTGTAGCCTTTTTATGCTGATTGATGAAGGTTAGACAGTTTTAATATTTAGAAATAACATGTGGCTTTTTAATTTGTCACTCGTCATTTAATAATGTAATATGCTATTTTTCATAAAATATAAAGTGAAAATATTTAGTAAATTCTGATTTCTAATATTGTCAAAAAGTAAATGGCATTATTATTTACAATTCGTCATTTGCTATTTCAATAAATTATTTTCGACACTTTTAATAATTAAAGACAATTAAATTCCTAAAATATATTCCTTTTTCCTCCCTCCAAGTCTCGGAAATCTAAAGTTTTAGATTTGTATAAATATAAGCAAGACGTGAAAGTTTGTTTGCCGAAAAAGTTTCACTTTTGAAATGTGTACTTTGTACGCATGCACTTTTTTATTTGCTATTTCTGTACAATGCAGAATAAGAGTCTTTTTCTTTCATAGAAAGTCGTAAAGTTTCGTCATCCACATAAACATTTTGGTTTACGAATAGAAGTACTAGTATTATCAGATCTGACGTCCGGAACCAGTAAAGTACAATTGGCCCCTACGTATATAGTCAAGTATAAATTCCTAAATTTATAACTTTATTTCAAAGATATATTATATATTACTGTACCACGTTTTGTACTTATGACATATTTTTGTAAACATAATGTGTTAATTGCTAATAAGCTTACTAAATGGAGTGATATAATCGAAATGACTTATTAAAGACTTCGGATTCTTATTCTTCGACGAATATTTTAAAGGCGAATTCACTCTTTATGTAATGGTTAGGGTATAGAGTGCCTTCGATATATTACATTATAAATCGTATCGTCGCGCCATCGTTGTCCCCCCCCCCCCTCCCTCCAACGATTCGTCGAAATTGACGTTGGGGGTATTATCTCAATTACACACAGACTATACATACATCGCAAAGTTCATACATACACTTTACACGTGGGGGGGGTCATCTATTTAAAGCAATTTTATTAGTAAAATAATAAGTTTTATTATATAATATATTTTTTTTTAATAAAACAAAACCATGTTGTGAAAAAAGAAGTAACCTTTACGCGTAGATATTACGTTTGAAAAAAAAACATAGCATGTCATATTATATTTATCCATCTTAAATCAATTTAAACTTACATTCAGACAGACATCAATAGAATAAAAGTAATTAACTAAACGTACATGAAATTTACTTTACCATATAATTATAAGCTACAACTTTGTCTAAGATTTATTTTATGAGTATAATAATCAAGATCTCTAAATTTTAGGTAATAGAAGTTCCTGTAATCACAGACGCAGTAGAAGAGGAAACCTCCCCCGAAATTGAAAGTACACGTTCCGCCTCTTTCAGTAGAGCAGGCGACAGCATTGAAGGAGATAACCGGAAAGTAAGTAAACCACGATAGAACATCGCATCGGAAAGTTTCGAAAGTTAATTAATTCAATATAAATTAAAAACTGAACGCTGTTGCTTGTGAGCGCATCACGTAAAGCTATCTGTATATGGGTATTTTAAATTGCAATGTAAATTGGTGTGTGTTGGTTTGTGTGTGAATATATAGATGTATGTGTGTGTGTGTGTGTCATGTCAGCGGATCTGTAAAATTGTTGACTACAATTAACTTTCCCATGTTATCTAAATAGTTGTTGAAGAAAACTTTGAGCGAAGTAGGCAAGAAATCTTCGGTGACATATTGTTGAGCATTTGGATTTTATACTGACTTGATAGAGAATATATTTATTTCGTTTCTTGACGGAAGGATGGATGAAAAGCGGTAATGATAATGGTAATCGTACGTGTTCTCAGTGGGCGGGGGCGCTGCGAGTGCGTGGCGGTGCGGGCTCTGGCGGTGTGCGGCGCGCAGCAGGCTTTCAACCGGCACTCGTTGCTATGCAACTAGGCCCACCTCACCCCGCCACCGCACTCACCATCAACTCCTCCTACGGCCTGTGAGTTCGTTAACAAAGACTTTGTATTTTTTTAATATAAGTATTATTCATATACATATATAATCCAACGGCCTCCTGCTTTGTGTGTCCGATATAGTAGAACACACGATAAATGGTTGCCCTACACAAATTCAAAAATGAGATTTCCTAAATCTGGTAAAACTCCTTCTTTGCTAGCAAAGTAGTTGCACTTTTGCATCAGCATGGCTGTCGAGACAACTATTGAAGTATCAGTCATTGTGACTAGAATGGCGTGGGGTGGAGAACGCGGTGTGGTGGTGATAGACGTGTGGCGGCGGTGTGTTGTTGCCGCGCTGCCCGCACACGCACTGTACCTACCGCATCCCGACCAACCGCAACCGCAGCCGCACCTGCCGCGGCACGAGCGCCGCTCGCCCGACCTCGACCAGGTACCGGCGGCTCGCCGACGCACCTAGCCACCGCGTCCTTCTAGCGGACAGGAACAGTAGCTAGAACTTGTAACGTAATAAAAAAAGAACAGCACCGTCAAGGGAAACCTGACGGATGTGAAACATCGAAATTATTTTCGAACTCAGTGCGGTATGAGAGTTGGCCTATCGCCGATCCATGTGGAAAGAGAGGCATGCATTGGTGATATATCCTTACGGCAAGCCTCGACCTCATAGATGTTTCACATCGGTAATATCACTTAATAAAAAGACAATGTGTCGATTTTTCTTTAACATAAAAAAAGGTAAATGATATCGCATCACGCACAACATAAATGAGGAATCATAACAGGCGTGATATGTTGATACATATATCAAATTATTTGTTAACAACGAATGAGTAAATGGCATTGTTAGTTTGAATTGTAGCGATTGTATACGATAGATTAGACGCACCGAGATAGGTAACGGTTTATGAAGCAATCTTTTCACATTATATTTTATTTGCAGTTTTGGTTCGTTATGTTATTAGTTGCAAAGGTCAGATGCGATTCGGCCCCGTCGAATCTCATTGGCCGTGTCCTAAATAGTATTTATTTTACTTGATTTCATTTAATTTTGATTCGTGTTTGTATTTAGCGCTAAAGACATACCCAGCTTATCCCCTTAGTGACATCTGGCATGGCATTTAGACATTTTTACACTCGGCCTGTCTTAACTATTCTTCGACGCCTCCCGAATTAGCTAAGAGAGTGTAGCTCTAATATATCACTATACATAATCCACATAACAAAAAATATTTGTCCTATCAAAAGTCGCCAAGCGAAAACAGGAGAACAGCTAATCCTCTTGTTGTGATATTTAATTGTAACAATTGTTTTGTATTATATATTAATCTATAAATATATCCGAAAGAGCTGTTGTAACCGAGTTAAGATATCTCTGGTAAACTTGCTTCAGTACTAAACAAGCTGAGCTCCCAAAAATGATATATTCCCTGTCCCCGAAGTTGGAGGAGTCACCGGCCAGTCCCGAGCCCGCCGAGGATGCGATGCCGGATGCCAAGCTCGACTCGAGACGAAAGTCTACGCCATGGAAGAACTTCAACCTTAAGCGGCAGCTTTCTAAAGTAGATCTAAAATTTAAAGCTGCCTTTGGTCCCGTAGAAAACGAAGAAAACAATGAGAAAGGTAGCTCACAGTTTTACTGCGAAACGTTGCCACCCGAACAGACCCAGGAACTGAACGCCGATTCACCCAAATGTGAAGAAACGGTGTGTGAATCGCTAGACGAAGATAAAAGTCAGCTATCATCACCTCTGCGGGTTTGTTCAGATGTTTTTGAAAGGATGCACCGGGAACTACAGGAAAAACGCTCCGCTGATGTATATGATAGAATGCATAAAGAACTTCAAGAGAGATGGCAAGAAAAAGACAAAAGCGAATTGTCTCCTGATATTTCACCTTCCCGAATTGGAGATGATGAAAAAGCGACTCGGCCTGATAACCTACCACTCTTTGACGAAGATGGCAAACCGCTACGGCCACCGCGTGGAAAGGGTAAACGAAAAGAAGATATACTTAGAGAGCAAAGAGACCAAAGACTACTATCGGTGCCGAATATAAAGTACAACAAGCAAGAATCGGTGAAGGACTTGCGAAAGAAACAGGCGGCGAGCCAACCGTCGCAATCGTTCGCCGGCAACCTAATGCGGCGTTTCAGTAAGTATCTACAGGAGCCGTCACCTCACTCATATTTCATGCCGTTTCACGCGGATTTCTATATCTCGTAGCACTAGACATCATGTAACATAGCATAGTGGCGTTGTTCTGGGATTGGTTTGGAATGGTTATAGTTTGAGGAGTTTTATATTGTTTACTAATATTGTAGATACTGTTTTATTAGAAGTTTTTTGCTCGTAGGTGGTGAGTAGTTAGAATTTTTTAAAAATAAGAAATAATTTGTTCTGATTTATAATATTTAAACGAAAGATGTGGTCGTAGAAATTATGATATAATAAAAGTGCCCACATGGAGACGACATATCATGCTTTTCGCTTTTTGTGATATTTGGCTTTTTATTTATTTTTAATTTTTAATATATAGATTAAAAGAGTAACAAATACGCAAATTACCTATGTTGTATACTATTATGTTTAATATGTATAAAGTCACATATATTAAACGACACTATACGCCGATACCCTATATACGCTTACCACATTAGGTAATGATACGTTTTTCTTTCCCAAGGACAAGGATTCATCCGACGACGATTCGAACTGCCTAAAATATCTATTCGGTGATTTTTTTGGTAATTTTACATTTAAGTAATATCATTTCTGCATCGATAGTGTGCGTTAAATTCTCTATATTGTCGATGTCCGTTTGAGATGAATTAAAAAGCTACAGTAGTCGGATTCTAGTTGCGCACCTATCCCCGCTTGATAGACTCATCGCAGATCATTTCCAGAGACCGCGGCGATCCGATATTGAACGGCAACTTACACAGAACTCCACCGATGTTAGGTGGCATTTTTTTTTGACAAATCTGCTTTCCCCAGGAGAGTTTGTAGCGCGGCTTTGCACCAGAAACGAACGTAATTTCGAAGAAGAACCAACAGAGCAAGTAATAGAAGTGCCGACCAGAATAGGTATGAATAATCAGATACCGGCACACGACACACCACTAACAGGAACCAACATTGACTTTCCAACACACGCCTGACTAATCCGACTCGTCCGGCACAGAGGTCTTATAATATTGTGATCACGTCGATGTCCTTACCGTTAGATAACCATAAAACTTTGTTAATAATTTTAATCTGTTAATTGGGTGGCGGTTTTTAATTATGTGGTATCGTTATTAATTTGTTTATCCTTTTCTTGTTCGGCTTTATGTAATTATGTTTTGTCATTTAATCACATTAATCGTATGGTATGTAGATTTCAAAAGTAGCTTACTGGCTTCAACGGATTTATCGTCGTAGTACGTAAGGTAGGCAACGAGTGGTAGTAATTCTTAATAGGGCAGGTGAACAGTTAACGGTGCGTAGGTTATTAGTCACGATAAGGTGTGGAAAACTGTACGAGGGATACCGGAGGAAGGCGACGAGGTGGTTGCAGCGGTAGGGGTGCGGGTGTGGGGTGCGGGGCGGGCGGCTGCTCGGCGGATGCGGACGTGTGTTGTGTTGTAGATGAACGGGGCGGGAGGCGGCGCGGGCGGCGGCGGGGGCTGCGGGGGCGGCGGGGCAGCGGCGGGCGGAGGGGGCGCGGGGCGCGCGGTGCGTCGCTCGCGCTCGCAAGGTACCCGCAAACTGCACAAGTGCCTCTCCACCGCGTCCGACGTGTACGCCGCGCCCCCCGGCCCGCATTCTCTGCTCACGACGCGACAGTATTGCAGTTTTGGTAGTACAGTCACCTTTATAAGAACTCTTGGTACCTTCCGATCTGAAGCAGTCGCAATTTCTCCTTTCGTTTACGTTTATTTCGTTATATTTCTGTTGGACGTCGCTCGAACGTGTGGAGCGCATCGCAATGGCTGAAATTTGTTTGAATGAATGGCCAGAGTCGACCGCTTTCGTATGTGTAGTGTGAAACTGACGTTGCGGCTTCACGGTGTAATGTGTGTATAAAGCCGTTAATTGCATTGTAGCGAATGGTAGGCTGTACTGACGAGCGACGTCGCCGGCCTCCGACTCCTTCGTTTTTCTTCTTTACATTTTAATTTACTTTCTTTCTTTACGTTTTCATTTTCTTCAGTTTTCTTAAGTCTTATCCTACACTACACTTCACTGTCACTTTCATAAATACTATTTCTACTCTTAACTGTTAACAATTTGTCCGAAATTGAAGGTTCAAATTGGACGTGAAGTGAAATATCTAATTTTCTTCAAAAAAATCTTCAATTTCAGATATCAGATAACATTATTGGCAAAATAAAGATTTTACCTAGCTTTAAACTCAGAACTACTTAAAACATGAATGTCTATTTTTAATTTGGCAATTACCTGTACAGTGAGATCTCTGTACGTTGTCTGTATTGATTTGAATAATTTCCAATTTCAGATCGGAATCATTTAATAGGTAATCATTGCAGTCTACCACGCCTTCGTATTTTCCTATGATTTCTAGTTGTTCATAATGAGTAGAGTTGTAATCCTATGTCGTTATCATTGCCAGCCTTAGAAAAAGATCTTCAACTATTGTGTGTCCCTGTCTTGAGAGTATAGCTGATTTGCCAAAGATATTACGATAAGTCGATTTACCATCCTCAGTTCAATGTTTTCTTTCATTTAATGACAAGTATGATGGCATGGTAATGGCTGTGTATGGCAAAACAACTATCCAGCAAAATTGTTGATATCATGCTTGTAACATATTGTGGTTTATTTGTCGATACAGAACCAACTATTCCGCAGACTCTCGCATCTATGGAGTACTTACAAATTATGCAACCCAATGGTACCCTTACGACATAATCATTGAATTTAACTTTATCTCTTATTTTTGTTATGTTTTGTTACGTGGCTTCCCACGGGCTGCGGTCCTGTATTTGTTACACAGTAGTTGGTTTGTTATTATCCTTAGAGTCGAAATTGTGGCTGTGACTGTGTTACGATGATCTTCTCTGCACCTCAACTGCACTTTACGAACAACTTCCGGCATGACTGTTAGACGTAAGAAAAGGTGACTTACTACTAAAAACTATCTCTATACTCTATCACTTGCTCGGTTTACGAAAGGAATCACTGGAATGTTAAATAAACATTCTCTATGGAGGCCTCCATATTACACACGGAACATTTCCTGTATCATTTAAAATTACTTCTGCGTTTATATTCGTTGTCCAGGTAAATTAATCACGAGCGGTCACATTATTTTTTTAGCTTTGTCCGCAATATATTTTTTTTCCATTTTTATATTTTTGATGCGAACTAATATTTAATTGCGAGTGGATGATATCTGCCACTCCGTTGCTCATTGTAATTATTATTACTATTGTTGAAGTACGTTTTTAAGTACATGACATTATTTTTTTTGTTTCTAGCTCGACCACAAAGCAAAAAGTTTATATGGCTCGTTTTTGGCTGCCTCTATATACGGCTGTCCTTATGTCTATGTATGCTTACAGTAATCTTCTTATTAAAAACCACTAGTCGCATGCGCGCTACGAGATATACACAGCTCCTTGTTTTTGGAAAATATAGAATTTATATTTATATTGCATTGAACTTGTTTGTCCGTCCACATGAACGCTTCATATTAGTGAAATGGATGAAACTAAAATGTACGTAACTTCTAACGAGTGCCTAACTAGTAGTGTATAGAAACCAGATGTGTGAAATTTTCACTAACTAGCGAGTTAGACAATGGGTGTATTAGAAGGCTATTTTGCTTCGGATACGACGATCTCTTACGCTTGCGCCTGCTCACCGTCATCACGCCATTTGTTCAAAATTCATATGATCGTCTCGTGTCATTCATCAACATTCATCGCTTTCATTAATCATCATCATGGTGTCTATTATCTAACTGTTTAATGACCATATATCACGGGTGCGTGTAATATTAATTTCATCCTCCACTCCATCAATCATACCATCAATAGCCTTTTGTCATTAAAATAAAACTGACATTAAAAAAAAAACAAAAATGTTGTGCAAATGAGCTGAGATTGGACGGGCATGCAAAAACATTCAGCATGCCTCTTTTCATATAACCGTGATTCTTGGATTTTGAATTGAGCACTTGTGTATGCAACTGCTGAATGAATGGTTTCAGCTAATTTCACAACTGCACACTTTCAGCTAGTTCTAGCGTGCAATTTCATAGATATATAACGGTGGTAGCGGTTGTAATGAATTTAATTCACGATCAAATGGACCTATTTTAACTTTTATAATTGTGGTGCTTAATTATACACAGAGTAAATTGAAAGAGTTAATAACGCCACAGATAATATCATCATAAGTAGTTTTTTATTCAAAGTAATAACAGCCGCTATGACTAATAAGCTAAGAGTCCTTTAGCACGATGTGATAGGGGACTTTTAGTATAGTTGTTGTACAAACGGAGGGATAATCTGTATTTTGCACCAACTGGCCGCGTAGACAAGCTGGACAGTTCGTTCTCGAGGTCGCGCTCTAGCAGCATGTCGAGTCTGGAAAATATAGCTCAAGAAGGCATTCAGTGTCTCGCATTCGCCGACAGTTACACAAAAAAATCAGGTAAGAACACTTTCAGTACAGTTTATTTCTAAAATTTGTGTGTACTGTTCTTTCATTCTCTTTACTATACCGCCTAGTCTAGAAGGAGTCATTTAGGCATATTTAAATTAAATATGTTGTTTTAGAATATCAAATTAACATCGAAACTTTTACTAAAACCCAATAAATATTAAAACGCCAAAAAGCAACTTATAGGGTTTTAGTCCATCTGTGAATTGTTCTTGTTAATTAGCAAACTAGTAAGACCGAATTCACAAGGCTATAGTTAGTTTTTTCTAAAGTGGCATTCTGTCTGTAGATCCTACGACGCTATTGCCAACGCTCTGGATTGGGACAACGCTAGGTTCGGTTCTCACTATGATGATAAGTCTACCTGAAGCCGACTTAAGACAGACACAACCAGTCGTCGTATCCACAAGTGGTAAGTATAGACGTTTTATATTAAGTAATGGTTACCTAAATGGAAGTTGTATATTTAAAGACTATGTTGTTAAATCTCGTCAAAATTCGTCCATCTTTTGCAAAGATAGTTCTTAAATTCTAACATGACTGTATCAACGTGATCGACATCTGTGATTTCAAATTCAGAGTTTGTGTTTTCAGGGGGCCCTATATTTAGATTAAAAGGATCAATACTGGCAATGTCATTTCTGGACTGCAATGGTGCTTTAATCCCTTACTCGTACGAAAGTTGGAAAGAAGACGGCAAAGACGTAAGTGGAGCTTAACAGAACCTTTAGGACGTATTTTCGTCTTTAATGTATCGAGAAAACCATTAGAATTGGTATTTAGGCAACTTGTAAATATGTTTTTTGCCTGTGGGGTTAGTACGTGTAATTTGGATAACACCTTATGGAAAAACGGTCACTCGATGTCAGTTTAAGTGAATGAATGAGATTTAATTACATCCATGTTACATTTTCTATTAATTATTTCTATATAACCTAACTTTAATATTATGTCAAATGAGGTTCGTGTTTAATATGTTTAATTCCCAATACGTTCACTGGAGCGTAGACATCGCTGGAGTTACGCGGTAAGACAAGGTTACCAACTCGGTCCGATCACGGAAAAGATGATCAAAAATCTATTGCGTTGATCCTATAGTGAGGTGCAAAAAAGACCGCACCGTCAAAACAGCTTTGGCAATTTGGGCAAGAAGAAAAGAAGAGGAAAACCGCCTGCCACATGGTAAACCGTGTCCAAAGATTTGGACCGGACAAATATATCTACGGAGATAACCCAAGCCAGAAGTTTTGGATGTTTTGTACAAATAATTGGCTGTCCCCAAATAATTGGAATAAGGCAAAAAAATAGATATTACTTGAGCGTTTCTAGTCTATATATAATCAGTTGCTGTTGGTAAATCTTTAAAATTTAAGAACGGCTGGACTGATTTTGCTAATATTGATTTTCAATTATTTGTGAAAGTCCAGAGGTTTAAAAGGTGAGTAGATATGAAAAAAACTCTAGCAATACAGTAAAAAGAACAATTTCGCTTTCCCGTACAAACTATCCCTACCTGACAATCATTTGATGTTTACCCCGTCGTTTGGAAATCAATTAAATTTAAAAGTTTTTTTTAAATTTGTCTTTGACATTTGACATTGACAACCAAAAATTTCTGTACTGCAATACTTGATCTTTACGCCCAAGTTTTCTTGAAAAGGTCGCGTTTATTCGATTACGAATTCATTTTGTTCCGCTGAAGTTTTGACGGCGACGAAAGTTGAGACTTTCTGCAATTATTCACTGATTCTGAGGCGGTACGAAATTTGCCAAATCGGCTAGTAATAAATGACTTATAACAGTTCACTTTTACTATATGCTAGTCGTAAAAAAGTCACCCTTTTACAGTGCAGAGAGAGGCGTGAGCGTACTCCTACCAAACAAGGTGTGACGAGTTGCCACGCCGGTGCCGAAGCCGCTGCTGACCGACAGTTCGTCGTAATCGCATCTGAAAAGCAAGCACGTGTCGTGGCATTGCCTAGCCAGAACTGCGTCTATCGCCAGCAAATCGTCGACACGGACTTTGTAGTCAAGTCTGAAATCGTCAGTTTGAAAGGTATCACAAAGAATTGCCAATCAAAAGCTGATTCAAACTTGACAGTTCTCATAAATTTACAGGTACACTGGAAGCAACACTTGCAATGTCAATGTTCATCTATCCAATAATGATTAAACGACCATCTCATTATCTCTTAACTACATATTTGACGATATTTGTATAATTTTTTATGGGTAGACCCACTGTCTTCTACCGGGCTTACAGCTTTATTAACAGCAGCTTATCGGGAGCATATTAAGTTATATAACCTCATTTTGTACATTTGCCTTACATGTTTCCACATTGTTTATTTCTGTTATTAATTAGATAAATCTAATTAATAACAGAAATAAATCTATCAAAAATAGGACCTTTAAATACCATGTTATGTGTACTGTTACGCGTGATATGCATAAGTAAATACCCAGTACAGTCGGTGTGACTGTGTATATTGGGTCTCAGTACAGCCAGAGATATATAGTCTCAGTTATATTAAATAAAGTAATTAAAAGCAAGTCCCAGAATCTTGCAATACGCGATCTTATGATTGCATAAAAATCTGCAACTCTGGCATTAGCAAACATGGCAGATGCACTGCATGATCTATGTAATCGGATCAAAGTACGATACGCATTATTATATTGCACCCTAATGTTATTAACTAAACGTTTAGAAAATTACGTCCAAAGCTAACAAGTGCAAAAGCTAAAGCTAAGAAATCATGTTATTTTAACACTGTCAGAACATTTTACAATACAGTGTGCTATCAGGTTGCATCTTATTGCGAAAGCATAACGTTCTCTCTCACTTACTTGTATATTAAATCCTTTTCCAGATAGTGTATGTTTGGTAAATTATTTGTCGACGGGACATCTAGCAGCATACAGCCTGCCGTCGTTGCGTCCACTCGTACACGCTGACTTCCTCCCACTGTCAGAGCTCAGGTACTGTAAACTTCTAGAAACCTTTCACATTTTTAATCACTTTTTCGTAAGGCAAAGCCTAAATCTAAGTCCAACTTTTAAATGTCGATAGGCAATGTGTAATGATATATAGAAATCCAACGGACTTAGTCCAACTTTTTGTACTTAAATACTTCGGTTTGGTCAATGATTTATGGAAAGCTAGAGTGGGCACGAGAGGGGACGAGGATTCCACTCTTTAAAAATTTCCACGCAACCAATTGAGGCACTAAATGATAAACGGCTTTTTTATTATTCTATAGATACAACTAGCTTCGCAGTGTCGGCATGAGAATGATATTTTTTGCTAACGGAGATTTTGAAACTAGTCATTTTACGATTTACGCATTCCATTGCCAGTCACGATATCAGTCATGTATTACACCTGCTAATTTATCATTTGGGAGCCGACCGAACGACTTCCTTTTGAGTGTTGATCGATGTTAGAGGAATGCGCACTTGTTTGGTGCAGGAAAACGTAATAACTGAAAGAACTGCACGCAACCCAGCTCGTTTCACACTCTCTCCCCACGGACCGAGGTCGCTATGCACCAAACAAGTGAAGATGTCATCTTTACTTGACACGGCCAGCACCGAGCTGCTAGAGCTATCGCCGCGCTATTTCGATCACGAAGTAGACAAAATTTTGCAAACCTATCGAGCACCTTCCTGTGCTTCAGATATTTGGCACTCTTCATCTATTTTTCTATTGGATAAGCAATCGGACATATCGAACACAACTCAAAACACCCGACAGAATCGATAACACAGTCGCACTCTATGAATCGCTACTTGGTGCTGTGATGTGTGAATACACTAACCCCTAACATGTCCGACGATCATTGAATGTGCCCGTCATCTGATTGCATAATTCTAATGCTAATGATATATCATTAGTGTATAACCCCCATACAACATGATGACATCTAACCTCTCTAAACCGAACATTACTAGTGCAATGATCGAACGCGAACGCTCTGTGGCTGTGTCAGGAGTAAGCCTGCAAACCAATCCATTAACTAGTAAATTAACAAATTTTTATCACTAATAGTCAAAATGATAGCAATACACTATTTAATTCAATTGGTGTTGTCGAGTTCCTGTCTTTTGTAATTTTACTCGTCAATGGATATACAAAGCTAAAGGCGTAGCCACAGAACGTGTCATTTGTCAAACTGACCGGTGCCTGTGTTCCTGGTAGCTTCCAGACACAGTCCAAACAGAGGGGTATCGTAGACCCAATGCTGTCCATTTGGGGCCAACAACTGATAGTTAACGAGGACACGGATCAGTAAGTCTTCGTTCATAGCGGAATTGCGTTAGTCATGTATTTCCATCGCCCCCCGTGGTGTCGCCCTGCGATCCTTTGTTAGACGTGTTAGTGTTTCATATACCCCGATGGCTTACGACCCGTCCCGCGATACCCTGGACATGGAGAAATGTATGTCATATCTAAAAATTAAGAAGATATTTAATCTAAATTGTTTATCAACTCATTAATATTCAATTTTTACATTAAATTCTTCAATAAAATACTTTTTAACGTACATGAAGTTGTACACTCATTTGTCTTATTAGAACGAAAATGATGCGTTTTCATTTTGAATTGAAAAGATATGATTTATGATAAAATTATAGTAAATTACCAGTATAGCATTTAAATTAGCTCCAGTCCGTCCACTGCTTGGATTCTGCTTAACTCAACGATCCAATCGATCCGTCACACAAACACAACACCTCTATTACCAATACGCCCACGTCAATCGCATATCACTCACATTGTTCCTTCCTCTACATGTTACTGTACAAAGTGATCACTTTTCTATACATTTTCTTTTTCTGCAATACTTTTCCTGTCGTGGCGCATGATTGCTTTGAATGTTAAACTATAACTTCTGTACTAATTTTCTCTCATTGGCATTTTCATTTTATATATTCGCTTCTTATATTAATAGAATTGAAAAATTCCATCACATAATTTTTAACAGAAGAACCAGAGGAGTTGAGGTAAGGATAATTTTTTTTAACAAATTTATGTGTAAAATCAACCACATCTTTAATAAATTTCAAATTTCCATTACTTATTCACAGTAATATTGTATTTAATAGTTAATTTAGGCTGATATATTCAGTAGAAGTTGACAGTTCTATTGCTACATGTTTTGATTATGGAGCTTTTGGATCTAGAAACTACCTATTCCAAGGTTTGGAAAAATAAAATCTAAATCTGAAATACATCGTTACAACTATAATTAGGCTTTTTACAAAATGTAGGAGCAGAATATCTACATGTGCCTAAAGCGACAATATTTGTATATTATTAATGATTAGGCGAGGAAATTTAGAAACTTAACATTTAACTCTCTATAATCACAAATAGCTGAATAGCGTCAAGGACTAGGAATAAAATAAGAGTTTTAGTTTAAAGAAGCTTATCAAAAATGTGACTATTTTCTTTGTCTTTATACTTACAAAAGATGGAACATGTGAAAGTGATATTGAAAGGAGAGTACATGCAGGGAATATGGTAAATGGTGCTCTGCACGCCTTTATGAATACCCAGATGGTGTCTCAAAGAGCTAGACTAGCTGTGCATGCTGGAGTGTTGGTGCCAACACTTATGTATGGTAGTGAAAGTTGGGTATGGCAGAAGAATCACAAAAGTAAAATAAATGCGGTAGAGATGAGAGCGTTGAGAAGCATAAAAGAAGACGTAGTGACTAAAATTGAGAAAGGTATGCTTAGATGGTTTGAGCATGTAGAGAGAATAAATGAAAGGAAACTGAAAAAAAGGATTTATGAATCAAGAGTGAATGCAAAAGTTGGAAGGGGAAGACCAAGGCGAACGTTCCTGGACCAAATGCAGGACATTTTAAATAACGGCCAGGTCAAGACTACTCTAAACCGAAGAATTTGTATGAAAGGTTTAATGAGAATGAAAGAAGCGAACGAGATATGCAAGGATCGTGGCAAGTGGAAGGATGTTGCCTCTGCCTACCCCTATGGGAATGAGGCGTGATACTATGTATGTATGTTCATACTTAGACTTAATCAGTTGTGTAATAGTATTATATTACAAGCCATTATACAAAAAAGCGTTAATATATGGAGATATCAAATTCATCGCTAGAATTGAAAAGGAAAACATCCAGAGACAATCTTTAAATTATGAATTTTATATTTTTATTTATCTGTGAACTTTGTGGTTAGAATATGATTATTTAGTATAGTCTGTAATAGAGAAAATCCCTGCCTAATCTCAAGCTTCAACTAACAATGGCGTGTTGTGATACACGTAACAAAGATATGTAAGGATTAATTTACATACATGGAAAACAACTCTATGTCCAAATAAAAAGACTTGACAATTTTGAATCTTATATTTTATTATTTACTTTGATCGACTATCTAAAAATAACAAACGTCAATTTATCTTAAACTTCAAATCCACTTGAAAATTGATTGCGAATTAGAAAACTGATGGTACTAACAAAAACATCTATGGTTTTATTGGTGGTGTTAAGCCCTTTTAAATATTTTTTTGATAACTAGAGTGTGTCATTAAAAAGACATTAATTATTATGACAGATAATCATATAATATAATACATATAAGTTTATTTTTAATAATTGCCAATAAATTAGTATAATAATATTTATATTTCAAAGATATTAAAAGGTGTTTATTTATCACAGTATTGTTCGCATCGGGTTTGTAATAGTTTCGAATGTAACGTGTTTCAGGATTGCGAAAACGTTTTGCTTCAGCAACCGTGGCCATGGCCTCTATCTCGCATCGCCCACGGAAATACAAAAATTTACTATTGATGCTGAATTCTGGTTAGTGATCAAAATATTATTTCTACTTATATATTTAAGAATCTCCCGCGTAGCTTACATGACTTATGCTCTGAATTTTATGATTGATGAGTAAATATTTACTAATTAAAAAAAATATTGTGTGCTTTTATGAAACTATAAAACAAATTTCAACAAAGGCATGGGCTCCGCCATATTGGCCTTGGTTTCCTTGCCAAGCATCTTTCACTCTATCCCTATATCAGCAGCCTGTAAGGCATCATGCGATAGACACATTGCTTTTACGTTGTATAAGTTCAATGTTTGTGAAAGAACTCAACGACTTCCAGTTTTTGTTTTCCTGTACACTCAATTCATTTGTAATCTTTCGTTTTAAATGTTCATTTTATTGATTTTCTACCATTATCATAACTATTTCATTTCCTAAATTAAAAGCTTTTTCTTCAAAAACATTTTGATTTTGTAAATATCAAATATAGCCAACAGCTGAACGAAATGATTGGTGAGCTATTTCTTCCACGTGACATGCCGGAGCCGCCTAAAGAAAGCTTCTTCCGAGGACTCTTCGGAGGCGGCGCTCGCCCTCTCGACAGGGAGGAACTCTGTGAGTGCTCCTTGTATTGTTATTAATTTATTATCAAAGCTCTATTCATAAATAATGGCATTTGCATAAATTTGTGCAGCGCCATCTATAAAAGGCTTACCTAAATCATTTATTTTTATGAAATGTAAGAATTTCACACTAGATAGCGGCAGTATTTGTAATAAGTATAAAAGTCTGCTTACGTCTAGTAAGAGAGTTATACCTATAGACCTAAAAATAATGTTATACATAAGCCATACGAAGATTATCGATTGTTACGTAATGATGACTTTAGGTCATTTGCGGAAATCATATGTATATCATATTTAGGTGTAGATGTATTTTGTAAATCTTACGTTCTTTAATTCTGATGCGTTCGTAAGTCATAAATTCTGACATAGTACAATGTCATTTTGACGTCACTGTGACGTAAACACGTTAATTGGGTAGTCAACATGTCACTACTATGTTTTATCACATTATTATTATGGACTCAAGTTAAAAGTGCTAGCGTAAACAAAAATTCCACGTTATTTTTGTCAATATTAGAAATTATTAGATTATTCATAGAGTATTGATGAAATATTGTTATTGTATAATTTATGTAAAATAGAATATTAAATGACGAGTGGCAAATTAAAATGTCACATGTTATTTGTAAGTATTAAAACTACCTAAATGAAACGCGTGACGCTAATGACGAGGTTTATCCGTAAAAATGTTACCCTCCTGCGCCTAAAGAAGTTACACTTCAAAATGACGTATTTCGTTACCTCATATGAATAAAGTTATCACTTTTGTCGTGTGATCTTAAGGACACAGTCAGTTTTTGTTTTATTACATCTATTTTGTATTTGTTATTAGTCGGCGAGGGTAGTGGCAAACCTAACCGCACCGTGGCTCGTCACGTGCCCGGCCCATCGCTAGAGGCGTTGGGAGCGCGCGCAAGCACCGCAGCCTCCGAGGTTTCCCGCGCGCATCAGATGGTCCTCGAACGCGGAGATAAGCTATCACAACTAGAGGAACGAACCGAGCGCATGCACTCGCAGGCTTCCGAGTTCTCCTCCTCCGCGCACCAGCTCATGCTCAAGTACAAGGACAAGAAGTGGTACCAGCTGTGAACCGCGCCGACTCTCCCGACTCGGGTCGTCGCGGATTCCGTCTCGAAATCCCCGGCGTTCGGTCCCTTTGCAATCCCCCTGAGATCGTTTTAGGCGTGAATTTTGTCAATAAAACGCACAAAACAGTTCGTAGTCACCGTCTACGTTCGCGCCGAGCGCCGTGAAACGTTCAATTATTCGTGTGCCTCCCGTCGGTCGACGGCTCGAACGGACGGACGTAGACTCTCTCGGTCTCACCGTTGTATTAGTTGTTAGAGTCCAATAGTTTTAGAGACTACGAAATGATAAATGCGCTATCGATCGAGCCCGGCTTTGCCTCCCAGCCGCGTGCTCTCGATACACCGATACATGTCTTGTTGTGCCCTTACTACCGCGTATCATGTCGCGTCGTGCTGATTGCGCCGCGTGTACTTAACGTTTGCATTCCTTCGTGCAATGTGATATTGTAAATATTATTACTTACTATATACTTAACCTTTTTTATACAGTGTACCTTATATAGTACTAAAGTAGTGATTTCTCTATTTCGCACTCTTCCCATCTCGCGTCTTCTTCCTCGTTTTAAACACCGTATACTTTTACCGCCGCATGTAGGTGTCCTATACAAATATAGTAGTATTATTTCGTCACGAGCTAAAACCTTGTGCGGAGCTAAGTTACTTGCGATTCACTATGTTTTGTGTTTCTAAGGAGTATTACGTTGTTATGTTATGAAAAAAAATATGAGATTACTTAATGTTGCTACTTTAATGTTAAATAAAGTAGATGTAACTTTTTATATAGATACGGTTGAACGTAACAAGATAATTTAACTAAGTATAGTTAGGTACTGCGAATGATGTTGATCTGTATAAAGTGTTGATAAATAAATGTTATAAAATAAAATTATTGAAATTTTAAGCATTGAATGACAATAATTTTGTTACTCTTTCAATGGAGAATTTATTTTTCACCGTCAGGTGCGTGTTCTTATAATTTTAATAAATGGTTTGTTTAATCGCCATCAAATATTAATACGTATTTCCTACTTCATTTTTTTTTATTCAATCTATATGTGTTCTGTTATATGTTAATAAATTTCAGTATACCAGTTTGTGCTTTTTAATTATGTTTTTTTTTATATTTTACAGTAATATTATTATACTTTACATTAGAAATCTCGTTCATAAATCCTTTATTCTAAATGTGATAATATAAAGAGTGGTCTCCACTTCCCGAGAGCAATATAACGCGCAGAGCAGACCAATCGGTGTCGTGTCAATGTTGATATATAAATAACTATATAAATAAATAAATAAAGCGATTACTAATAATATAACGTGTAAAATATTAAGTGCACTATGTATGCAATAAGGTAGTTTGAGCAGAAAATAATCTCACTGTACATAATAACCGGTCGCGTATCGTAATACTTTTCAATGTCATACAAAAACTCCTACCAATATATATGTATAACTTATTATTTATATTGATTTCATATATTTTAATGTCAACATATATAAAAAGGCTATACACCCATCGGAAAACTGATCTTGTCCGACTTCTCAAACCCGTACTGGGTATTCAGACACGAGTTCAGTAGATATCAAATCACTAATGATTTACTTACGCCTTATTTAAATATATATATTCTTTTATGAATATAACAAAAACCGTAAAAGCGATCGGGTACAGCGAGCTAATTCTGCTCAATAGTAGGGTATCGTTGTATCGCACGGCAATAATCTTATTGGATTAACAGGTCCTCCTTAGACCTGGATCTCTGCATTCCTACTTTTATAATTATGGCGCTATAATTCCAGCTGCATATTAAATATTTTAACACTTTATCTGTAACGCATTTTGAGTCTCAGATACTAATATCTCAAAGTTAAAGCAGTTGAGTAACTTTCTACACTAGACTTTACATACTCGTAGAGTTGAGTAGGAGTAGGAGTTTGTAAGAGGAGCCAGCTTTTAGGCCAGGCGTATTATAGGGTACGACTTTCTTTAGTTTCAAGTTTAGCCTTTTTTACAAATAATTTTAGATAAAAAAGAATCTTACCACACTTGATTTAAGATACATTTTTAAATAACCTAATTTTAAATTGAGCTTCTTAATGTAATTTTGATGGTCTTGATTGACAGTTTGCGACCAAATTTGACAAATGTAAGATTTTATGTATGTCCTACTCAACGCTACTTTACACAGGTTGTTTGTGGAAAAAAATCCATTAATTTCAAGAAAAACCACCATTTTTTAATTAACGCGTTTATTTTTTTTTACATATAAGTAATGCAAATCTCACTTCCCTCAATAACAACTCATCATGCCATCTTTATTTTATTTCCAGTCCTCGACTTGACAGCCGACCACAGATCAATCAAATACATAACCTTTCATCTCTCTACAGACTAATTTGTTTATTATTGCATAGTACCTATAGTTTGTTCGCGTTAAGAATGCAGTGCGTCATCATTTTTCGCCCGGCTAGCCCGCCTAACCGACCAAATTACTCTGTAAATTTGCTATGCCTTCAATTGGTCACTGTAAACTTGTAAGTTGAAAAAAAAATTATTGAAACTGTACAATGTGGTATAAATCTTACAATAAACGTGTTAACTTTAGTAATATGCAGCTAGATTTCTGACACGTTGGAATTTCATAGGCTTAGAACTTTCTCGATCCTTGTGAGCGTTGCTGCTACTAGTGTTTATTTATCGTTATCAACAACATCGCTCTGTATAAATGTTAGATGCCAAAGGATAACCATTAGAAACTCCGTTTTGTATATAAAATATGATAGTAGAACTTGTTATACAATATGTTGTACTTTATTTGACTGTTATAGTCTATCTAGAGATTTGCGAATATGACAACGTAGCGTTACTATTGATGGAATATATTGTAAAGAAAACGTAACCAATGCTGTTCCGATATTATATCAATAGTTTAAAAATATTTTAACCAGATTATTTTATTATGTAGTACGTGTATACAAACGATAACAGAATTGATTCGAGAAACAAAATATTTTCTTATGTATATTTACCAGTTCTAAGTGGGTAGGTTGTAAAGTTTTTGTGCTTCAACCGTTAAAAAATTGAAAACCTTTATTGAAAAAGCGTTAGTTTTATTTGATGTTATCAAATACTTCCAAATGATGTAAATAGTCGTTGATGATTTTGATAAGAATTGTTATATTTATTTATCTCAGACACTTCCGCAAAATGCATATAATAGATAATATTTATAATGAAAATTGCAATCCCATCATTACAGCAAAATCTATGATGCACCTGTAAACATGTGTTTAAGTCGTAAGCTCTTCTAAAAACTATATCAAATCCGAATTTGTCGATTATCACACAAAAAATTATACGTGGCTTCCAAATATATCTACGATAGTTTTCAAAACTACCCCCGATTTTGATCACTTTGAATTGAGATAAAAAATCATAGTGGGGGTACAAAATTTGTTTTATTATTGCCCCGTGTTCCTTTAATTATTTATTTATGTTCAAAAGCAAATTAACGAAATGTGTCTTCAAGATTTTATATGTCTCGTACAGACAGAATGCTTTTTTAATATTTGTTGCTATGTGAAAGCTGCAAACAAAGTGCCGTCTGTTCTGGATGTTTCCATTGATCGCTGTTTTATTCGGAAATTAAGGGACTAAATTAATGTAAGATTTGTAAATAAATAAATAAATACAAAAAACTTGTGGCAAATTATTGATTGTTAATCTTTATTATTCGTAGATCAGTTCAACATTATTTTATATGGATTGAAACCTCTTTTTTATCGTACGGAAGTGAGGAAGTTACAAAACTATAACTATACATATTGTATAATATAGAGGATGCTGTTGAATTATATTATTTAGTTTGGTAGATGATTATAGTCATTATATATAAATAAAAAATAAATATAAAATTATATCAAAACGAGTGCACTGTTTCATTTACTCGCCCCTATAACTTTTTGTTTTACTTTAGTTGTTTATAATACATTCTTCTGTATTTGCATATTATGGAGAGTTGTAACTCTGAACAAGGGCTGGCCCGAATTTGTTCATAGTATTGTTTATATCTATATGTATATAAAGGAGATATCCAGGTATTTATTTGAGTCATCACGTATATCTTTTACCGAGTAGAGGTCAGCCAAGAATGGATTTTACGAAATTCCACTCGTAAGGGGTGTTGCGGGGTCTTAATTTAAAAAATTCAAATTTTCACATTTAAACAAAATTCAAACTTCACATTTACAAACTGTCTTTTATGGTATGTAAAACTTAGTCAGGAATTTTTTTGACACAATGGAATCTATGTATCACAGTAAACTTTAGAAAATTCCACCTTGAAAGGGCAGTGTGGGTGTTTCTTTTTTGTAAAACAATTTACCTAAATTAATGAAAACGCTACCAAAAAAAACGTTCCACACAAAGTCGCGGGTTCAGCTAGTATATATATAAGAGATATCCACGTATATTGACTCATCACGATATCCCTGGAACCATACGGCTTGAGATTTGATAGGAATATTTCTTTTGCAGAGTAGAGGTCAGCTAATGTTTCTTATTGTAAAACAATTTGCCTATATTGATGAAAAATGCTACCCAATAACATTCCATGCAGACGAATTTGCGGGTTCAGCTAGTAATATATAAATTAATGTTTTTGTATAATATAAATCATTGGTATAAAAATATTACTTAGTATACTAGTAACAAGAGTGCAGAGTTGCTTTTTGGCACCAATACTCGCGTTTAAGTGTAGCTTCTTTCGTATGTAACTTTAGTATATTGCTACTTTGGAAGAATAGAGACTTATCAAAAACGCTCATTTTACAGAAGTCATTTGAAAATGAAAATGTTTATATCAACATAAATCATGATGACATTTTTTGGTGTCATAGCGTGATCTTTGCCGTTCTGAATTATTTTTGACATGAGAGACTATTTCAGATTCTTTCTGCCCTAAAAAGGAATTGTTGCATTATATTTATCGTTAGTTGTGTTTGAATGCCACCGAAGGGGCCTACGGACCACTTGTGGCCCGAGGTTCGCTTGTTGGCTACCCCTGATCTAATAAACAACGACCCGAACAAATCCACTCTGTGAACCAAAAAACCGAAGGTTTAAGTTTACATCGCGAACTAATTAGTTTTAGAGTCCACTTGTTATATAATAAGTCCCATATTGTTTAAACATTTTTGTTCATTTTGAACGTCTTGAAAACTTTGCAACCCTAAATATATTTATTACATTTTAACAGACTTTATAACTTTCTTTTGAATTAAAAGTACGTGCGTACAAAGTACACATGTCAGAAGTAAAACATCTTTTACTAGCTTTGCAAAATAAATTTTAAGTCTTGTTTATTATTATACGTATCTAAACCCTTAGATTTCCGAGACTTAGGAGGGAAATAGGAAAATACCTTTGTTAGGAATTTAATGAATTTAATTGTAATACAAATAATTCCTTGAAAACTCAAATTACGAATTGTAAATAAAAATGGTCAGGTGTTTTTGTCAATGTTATAAATTATTAATTAAATCTTGTTTTTGAATTAAAAAAAAAGAGTATTTATGAAATATTTTTATTTTATTTGGCAAATTAAAATAGCACATGTTAATTGTATGTAAATATTAAACTACCTAATCTTCAAACGAATTAGCATAAAAAACGATGCATATCTTCGCGATGCTAAATACGTTTTAATCGTAAAAAGTGTATCCTCGTGCGCCTAAAGAAGTTTCACTTCTAAAACGAAAACAACAGGATTTCCGGGTACAAATAAAAGTGCCACAAGTATTGAGCAACTTTTTTAATAAAACTTTTAACTAGGATATAATAAATACAATAGAATACATTACGAGCATTTATTACGTCTCGGGCAGTCGGGCGCGGCGGGTGGTGGAGCTGGGAGGCGGGGAGTTGGGGAACGCCGCGGGCCCGGCGCCCGGAAGGCACAGTTCTCGTTAGGTGAAGGGCGGGCGACACGCCGCGTCCTACCTTGTACACACACTACCGTAGGCACACACAGTCACACATGCTAGACATCACTGCGATTCATAATCTGTCACTAAACAGTTCAAACTTTACGAACATTAACTTGCCAATAAAGGCGAACACAATCTCGGTACCGAATGAAAGGAATATAGCAGTATATGACACAAGCTAATAATCTGTTGTAAAACAGTATTCATGTTAAAAATCTTTTTACTTTATAAACGTTGCCCTGCCTACCGATAAAACAAGGTGAAAGCATTAAGGTGACGCCAAACGCGCGTAAATGTGGGTCTTCGCTAGGCTAACCAAACACGAGCCGAACACAATTCTTCGTGAAACATTTCGTTCGTCCTCGGCTGCGATCCGCCTGTTGTCAGTTTTTTGACGCACACAGGTATTTGCTCCACGCTCGCAGTGCGCTCGTGGACGTGTTTAGTGACAGCCGTCGGTCGCTCGAGCTGAGCATTAAAATAATCCATTGATATGGAATACAAAACATGAGGAAGAAATAAGATTGATGCACGATTGTGCAAAACTAAATTATTTCTATTGTATTTAAACTCTGTTATAAACAGTATACAATTACAAATATACACTTGAGGAGGTGGTTCGTATATAATAGTCTCAAATTTTTGGATGACTGCAGTTGCAACAGCAGCAAAATACGCGACTGACAACTCAACATTACACTCGTTTGGCCTTACCCTTAAAGTGACGATAGAGCATCACGGTACCGAATAAAATAAATCAATACACCAGTATATGAAAAAGCTGCCAGTTTGTTTTAAAGTGATTAGTATATGTTACAAATATAAACATTACAAACTTTGCTCTGCCTATGGACAAAGCACGGTGAACGCATAGCATCATGATATCATAACGTAACGAACATACGATAATCAGGGAATACATTGCCAGTTTGCTTACAGGACTTGACTGCTTGACCTTAGTCAAGCCTAGGTCACTGCGAGCGATTATGGTCTGATTTTGTTATAGACAATTTTAAAAAGACAAGCTATGAAACTTTTCGGATAACCAATTAGTCACATAACAGGCAACTAAATTTAAAAAATCACTTTTCATCTACAATTATTATATAATCTATTTGATACAATGGAGATTTTTTTGTCAAACCTTGTAGTTAGCGCTATTTTTGTGTCACATAAAACATTCCTGGACATCTCATATCTATTCATATCACGGCTTCCTACGAGTCTAGTGTTGAAATACATTTTAATAACTAAAATACTTTATGAGTGCCCTTGCCATTATAAAATGTACTTTAATTCATGAACCTTAAGGTTTATTTGCATTAATTTGTAACAGATTATAAATCTTTGTCTTGCTTATGTGTAACTGAGCGTATTGAAAATTTCAACCCAAAAACGAACTATCAACCAACACATAGACCATATTCACTCTTCATAAACTAGTAGGCAAATACAACATAAATTGCGAGATGATTATTTTAGAATACTGTAAAATTAATATAGTTATGAGGCTGATTGACTAAAACCAGAAACACGGCTGAGGAATTTTTGGTAAAGCAAACATATAGAATGCCACAGATTCAAATTATGGCAAAATAGAGGTCGAATTACGCCAACAAATAATTGCAATTTTTGTTGAAATTTTGTTCAACTGTTCCCTAATCCCACATATACATATTTGAACCGATTCAGAGATGAATTACAACGCCTATATACAATGCATTCGCAAAGCAATCTATGCTAATTAAATTTCCACGACAAGTAAAATTTTGGGATTATATCTTTTGACCAAATATCTGCAAATGCAAATCAGATCTATTATATTAGATCTGCCGTTCTCTGAAAGAATAACTAAAGTGGTAATTATCCAGTAGGTATATATAAGTTAATCCCTTAAGTTGCCAAATAATTATAAATTTATGAAATGGTTGATACCCAACAATGCTTAATTTAATCGTTGTAAAGATTCTACAGTGTTACAAAAGTTTGACCCATATGAATTACATATTTCAATAAGTGAAATGAGTCATAGGAACGCAAACTATTACATACGACTTTGCCTATCTCCACGATATAATACGTTATGTAGCCGAACGCATTTGAGGAAAAGTAAAACCAAGTAAATTGAATCAATGTGGGAACGGAACGTGATGGACGACTTTTTTTACTATTCAAAATAACGTAAAATGGACCTGAAGAAGTTGTCAGCTCAAAACAATCGGCTGACATGATTTAAATGATGACTACAATTTGTGATTAATGTTTTTCACTACTCTGGCCCATTTATAAACTATCTTTTGAAATAAAAGAATTAGAACGAAATCTAACGGTTTTTTATTCTATATATAATAAAGTGATACTTCTAGTTTGTAATAAGAGGATTGTATTATTTAAGAAACGATTTTTCTACTTGATAAAGAAAATTACTACATTAGCATTTTTTTAAATTTTGTTACATATTTGTTTTTAACACCTAAACACGTACTAACCGATGCAATAATTTTTCAAGATATCCACCTTCCTTTATGTTCTCCCCAAGCACATGAAAATGTGTGTACAAAGTTATAAATACATCAAAGTATAATTACGGAATGACTATTATAGGATTTTTCGAAAATATCTAAGCGCTATCAAATGAGAAGGACGGCGCTTAAAGGGGACTGGATTGAGTAGACATTAGTGGACACCGATCTGCTATAATAAAAGGTTTACACCCGCCAAACTAAAAATTCAAAGTTATCCAAAAATTATGACTACGTAGTAAGAAATAACTTACGTACTTGTTAATAGGAATTGTTTTACTTCGGACGTTTCCAATTGCTGAATGTCTACCTTTTTCATAAACGAGATCAATGCTGAAGTAAGGGAGAGATTTGAGATTATTGCTAACTTCGTTTGTATTGCTTTAGGAGTAAATTATACACTCAGCACCCATATCTCTCCGCTATCGCTTCGCCACACTATATCACAGTACATGAACATCGCTATTGAAGGATTCACAGAATTTACAGTATGGATTACAAGCCGATCACATGTTACTATCACACTTGGTACAAAACACGTATAATTACCTAAGAAAATTATGAAATATTCAAAACTGTTATTGTAAATATCTAGAGACGGTTACAAACATCATCATGCAAAGTGAAGCTTATATCTAGAAGTGATGCAGTCGAATCTATATGACATATTTTAGTCAATGATCCGATAGCAGCAATTGGCTACATTAGATCAGGTCGAGGGGCCAATGTACAACGCGGGGAGCTCGAAAGGCTCCAAAATAACAATTGTCTAGTCCTACAAATTACACACTAAGATATATAAACGTGACAACAAGATCAAGGCAACTAATTGCACTAAATATAATTGTTAACGTTTCACAGCGTTTACTGCTAATAACTATAATACTTAAGGCGAGTTCGGAGACAAAATTCCGCGACTTCCAATTCCCATAGAAACGATGTATATAATATTTTTCATAAGAACAAACTTTAGTTTTTTTTGCACAAATAAAAGAATAATTGAACTTAGAAATATCGCGAATCGAATGTTGCCTCCTGATCGATTTAACTATAAATAATATACTATTGGCTTAGTTGTAAAAAGAGCTGAAGTACACTCTTAAACAAACCTTTTAGAGAGCGAACCAAATACAGTCTAACCTGGTAAGAGAAAAACATCTTTATGAGCGGAATCTCCCGGATCTCGTCGTTTTTAGCCTCCATATAAAGAAATATATGGCGGTACCCTGAACTCTCTCTTATCCATGTTCAACTGTATTTCTTTACCAACATTGTACATGTGAACATATCTTATTTACAACACAAGCAAAATAATAAAATGTCCATTTTGTATTCAAAGTTGAAAACAAGTATAACTGGAATCTCAAAATAATAATGCGAAACATTGGTAGTTCTAGATTAAATCTGGATTCAAAGAGAATGTGTAACATAGCACCCTTTTACTACAAAGCCGACGATATTTTCCATAAACTATTACATAGATTACATAACAAAATTATAATTATATTACAGGTTTTAAAATAAAATGTGATACACAAGAATTAATGCAAGCAATATGTTTATTGGAGACTGTGGTAAAAAAAAACTAAAAATAGATATCACTACGAATGCTTGTGTATCTTGTTTTATTTGGAAAAATTATAATTTATAACATAATAGCACATTTACACTTGGCATCTCATCTAAATTACTGCAATGCGGATATTTAGATAGTTTTATAAACTATCCAGAACAAAAGTATTGAATGTAAACCTTTAAAGATGCTTTACTTATTCCAAAAAATTTAACACATTTTATAGTTTAAAATATTTAATAAATATTATACACGCAGATCAATAGTTTTCTTTAATAATTGAAACCAAAAGCCAACTACGTAGTTTCATACAAAATACTAATCACCGACTCGTACTTGGTCACATGATTGGACATCTGTATCGTCTATTGTATTTCGAAGCGGTTTCTTTAATCGTTTTATAAAATAACATCATATCTAAACAAGAAATATTGCTAAAATAGGACTTTGCGCCACACTGTTATACCAAAAATTTACTTTACAGTAAACTGATGCCTGAGTTAACTATAAATTGTACATTATTGTTTTGACGAATAAATTGGGAAATGATTTAAAGCTCGTACATATTAGGCGATTGGAATTGTATTCCCATAATAGGATTCAAGATGAAACGTGTACGCACAACCTCTTAATGGATATATTTCATGGTATAGTAGTAGCCTAGAAAATTAATTACAATAAGATTCCAAATTAACACAAAAAATTAATTGCATCGCACACTTCCACAATGAAATTACGACTATAAGCACATTGTGGAGCTTTATTCAATTCTCACTATAAGCTCACAATCTCCCTATCAATAGCACGTTGAAATTTTAAATCGTTAATAAAATAAGTTTTCAATCACTCAAGGTCAGCGAATAACATACGATTCATTATTTAATTTGATTTATTATTTCATAATACCGTACGAGAAAATTGTACAGCTCCTTCAATGTAAAACCTCTCGTAAAAGGATTCTATGTAATGTGTTTCAGAAATTCGTGCTAGATGGCGTAGGAGTCGACTTTCATTATTAAACGACAGATGTAATACCAAAAGCCTAAGAGTACGAGCTTTTAACATCGTGTTCACTCCACATAACACTAGAAGCGAACGAGATAGAGGACAACGCACATCATATAATTAGCACCTTCAAAGAGGCCACCGCGTGACGTCACGGAGCCCAGCCCTCTACATCACCCATTACACTAATTACACCGGAATCACATTTACATTGTTACTTAAAATTATCTAAATGCCCAAACTTACATACAAGTAAAGCAATTATGTAAAAAGACGTGCGAAATTATAATTGCACAACTCTCGTTCGAATTGCACTCATGACTAACGATATGGATTTACAATATGTTTAGGACGTCTGACATGTGAATCGCTCACTCACATTTTCTTTATATAAAAACCTATATAAATAAAAATTTAATAAGTCACTAGAATTTATTATTAAGGAAATATTATATTTCATTAAACAACTATGTAGTGCGATGTAATTGTACAAAAATAACGTTTTATCATTTAGTAACCTTGAGTTGACCTTCGAGTAACTGCAGACAATCTTATTGTAAAATTTTTATGGTACATTCTATAGCATATAGATGGCGGCGCTTCCAGTTACTTTTATCCACGCGAACATAAAAAGAAACAACTCTGTTATGTATTTTAGGATCAAAATTAGGCAAAACTGTTTTTGAAGTAAAGGCTCTTTGATTTGATTGGTGAACGCGTGACGAAAGGGTTACGAAAAGTGTGGCGACGAACACAATAAATTTAAGTATATGTAAAAATGTTATATATACATGTATATATAATACATATAAACATATCTACGTTTGTGTTTTACTCTAGTCGTGTGGCCAGCACGCTGATTCTTTATTGATATTATTTAAGCTACACGCGACGTGCTTATAAATTAACATTTTGAATTTGAGAGCGTAATTTTTTTTTTATTAAATCAACATTTTAATGAAGAAAATATGTTTATATGGACATAAGTAACGAATGAACGAACGTAGAAAATATATGAGAACTATGATTTTTCTTTGTCTTGATCAACCTATGCTTATACAAAAAGCTTTGTTTCCTACGATTCTAAAATGGATTTTTTTTTGGGTTTATTTGTTAAATTCATTTCATATCAAAAGTTTGGTAAAATTCGCTTCGACAGAATCTTTGTATTACAACAAGTATATTTAATATTTTTTTTTTATTGAAAACAATGCGCCTTCATGGAGTAAAATTGAAAGTTCATGAATCAAATTTAAAAAGCAAGTTAATTGGCACAATAAATCAACTTTTTTATGCATAGAATTCATATGTAAACTTACATCCGATAATAAATTACAGTTAATTATCATGTTTGAAGTAAATTGTATGCATAATTTATTCTAATTATTATTAATTCATAGCGAAAGCCAAGGAATATATATTTGGCATCTCGTATGCACCACAGAGTATTGTACGCCTACAATAAATATGATGGGAAAACGCTGTTTTTGGCAAATATTTTCATAAACAGAGGAACATTTTAATTTCAAAGTTAAAGTTTCATATACTCTGTCACGTTTCAAACGTATATAAAGTAATGCAATTTCAAAACGGGCTTATTGAAATAATGTAACTCCACAAAAATTGTTATTTCTTCTTAGGTTTATTTTATGAGTTTTAAGTTAAATATGCCTTTTTTGATATTAAGTTTGCTTTTGTGAGGTATATAATTTAACTGCTTTGATGCAAGTACTCGCCTTGCTAGCATAGGTCACGGGTTCCATTCCCGGTAGGATGAATTTAAGAAATTACATTGCCTAATTTGTCGGAGTCTGTCCTGACGGGTGCGGAGACTTTTTTGTCATCGAAATGCAAACCTTTTATACTTTTTTTTATCATTTTTTCTCTTGACAATTCAATTTTGTTTCCACTCGTGACATTTCAAATTTATAACGAATAACACACGCAATTGATCACAACAGATACGCGACATGATACTTTTATAGTTCATATTAATTACTAAATAATAGATTAATAATCAACTTTTCGTAGGCAACTCGATATCGGGAAAATCGGATATGTTAACTGATATATTATTCGATATGACAACTCTAAAACGAATCCGCGACAGAAACTGTTGGGGTGCAGTGAAACCTGGACAAGTGCCATGGAATTACAATACAGTCTCGATATTTTTGCATAGAAATATCTCTGTTAATGGGAATTTTTATGGATGAGACTTGATTAGATAAATAGATTGTGAGTTGGTATAGGTATTGAGCCTTTACTCATTCACACTTAGAAAAAAATTAATTATATCATAGAATTTAAAACAATATATATCAATTTCGCTATCTAGCGATAAGACCGCCTATTATACTTTTATTTGTCTTATATTTAAGTATATTTTATTGTATATTATAATCACAAATGTTCAATAAAGTATATAAATAGATAGAAACAAATAAGCCAAAGAAGTCTTCAAGTGTAAGGTGAGTAACAGCCGATTAACGTCCCACAGCTGGGCATACACACTATTGGGTCTCCTCACTAATATGGTTTTAGAGCGAAGACCTACCACGCTGCTCTACTGCAGTTGGCGAGCTGCACATACCCCAGAATTACTCCGAAAAGGACAATGTTGGATTTGAAAGACCAATCAAGCAGGCTTTATATATATTATAGCTAATTAGCCTAAGTGAGAGGAGTTACCAAGTTATGAAATATTTATAAACATTCATTTTCCTTTTATATTTGCTTTGTTTGCCCATATTAAAGGTTCATACGATAAACATTACGTGGTCTCATAGTGGGATCCTCTGTAAATAAGACAATTGTCATGTTTACCTACTTGTTTGGGAAACTGATTATATAAAAAGCCTAAAAACGATATAAAAATCCCAACTTATCCAAGTTTCACTGTATTTAGTAAATATACCACTAGCAAAGGCATCGGGATCATTGAAATGATTATAATCAAAACCCTATTTGAACATTTTGTAAACTATCACCGTAATTATAGAAAAAAATATTAAAATTTGTGACACATTCAAATCGGATAATCGGTTTTGTTGCTTTGTACTACTATTCTTATCTCTTATCTCTTATCTCCGTTAATTAATTCATCTAAAGGAGTTATCGTGTTTTCTTAAAAGCTCTAGATCAAAAAAATATAAGGCAAAAAGGTAAGTAGCAGCCTGTTAACGTTCCAGTGTTGGGCATAGGCCTCCTCATTCGGTTAAAAAATAGACCCATCACGCTGCCCCACAGCGGGTTAGCAGGAAAAATATCTTTGTATATTGTGCAAAATAAATCCCATTGGATTTTGTTTATGATAACGTTTTCTTTGAGTTGATAAATAATAATTTAAATTTATAAACATTATGGCATTATCAGCCATTGATTAATAGAATTTCTTTAAAAGATAATCAAAGTTGTGACATAACGCCAAAAAGTGGACTTGTCTACGATCAATCTCTTTCTCACTCTCTTAAGAGTAAGAGATATAAAGAGAGGATAAAATCACCGAGAATGAAAAAGCCGAACAATATCATAACGTATTAATATCAACGCCAAACAAAACAATGACAGATACAACGTCGAAATATATAATTGAATAATTTCATTGACCGTAATAAATGTGAATATTGACTCTTCATATAAATTATATACCCATATGTTAAACGAGCGTATTAACAGAGCACAAGCGTAATATGTACAGCACATCGACATCACAGCACATCGTCACGTCGTATTACTACCGGTACAATAAGCTCAATCAACAATCTTCGCGAATCCCATAGTAACCTTGGTTTACGTCGGCCGCCTACAACCACATACGCGATACCCGTGACGAAACTCGTATAATACTGTTAGAAAAAGGTTTTATACTGTCTAGAGTATTAAAAAACGTGATTTAGCTGTCCCATTAGGCAAACGGTTTGCAATTGATCGCTTCCACATATATTTTTAAATAGGGATATTGAACCTTCTTATAGCACAGAAAAAAAATACATTATGCGAGGTATATATGAAGTGAAACTTCTTTGGCAAACAAATTTTTAGTCTTGTTTATATTTTGTCAAACTTTAGACTTCCAAGACTTAGAGGGATGGAAAAAGGAAGATATGTTAGTAATGTAACTTAATTGTCATTAAAACATTAGAAATGTAGAAAATTAATACAAATAATTTATTGAAATCTCAAATGACGGATTGGTGTAAATTTAGAAAAGAGACTTAATGAAATTGTTTATAAAAATTATAGTATATTAAATTGGCAATCTAAAATACTACATGTTATTTGTAAATATTAAAACTACCTAACCTTCAAAAAAAAATTAGCATTAAATGCTGCATCTTCGTGACATCTTAATTCATCCGTAAAAAATTTACCTTCATGCGCCTAAAGAAGTTTCACTTCAAAAGATGAATTTTACCTATCCGACCATGTAATAATTTGATGAGCTACTTTCTTCATATTTTTTCATAATCTTTTCCATTTTTTTTATGTCGAACGCGCAAATCGTTTAAAATATTGGTTTTGATCAACAAAAAAAAATCCTTTTATTATCACGTTTTGTTTTAGTCCACTAGTGACATATAACCCTGTTTCAGATTTCCATTGAAATTAGTTATTGTTTCATACTTAGGGCCGGAAAGGCTTAATGTATGTAAATATTTGCATATAATGACTCCATCGCGTGTTTCAGTAGTTTCTAAACACATTCATGCCCCCGTGTACACTGTTAGATATTAAAACTTAGTTAAGTGACAGCCATCAATTGTTTGCCTAATGAAACTGCTGCCTTTACATAAAGCCTTTAATCTGGCAAGTCAACGTTGTAAATTGCACATAGATAAAAAGGAACTAACCCACGTGATGTTTTATTAAAAATTTAATTATGTAATTAAAAAAATACAAAAGAAATTCAATCGAAACGATTAATGATAAAAATACCCTTTTTAATTTATAATCATTACATAGTATACAATGAAGTCGCTTCCACTGTCTGTCCGCTTATATCTTTTAAATTATTCAACAGTTTGTTATGCAGTTTTCAGCAATAGATAGATTCAAAATTTGTAAGGTAATGTCTTATCAAACACATTTAAGTACGCTAGTTAAACCTTACAATATAGATCAATTTATGTTATATGAAATGGTATACCTTAAAAAGACCGAAAACTTCCGCGATACAATACACTTATCTCTAAAAGATAACCCACTGTAACGATTTTTATCTTTTACATATTACAAAAATATATGTTATTTACGAAGCAATTTTTAAATACATTACATATTTTGTACGTTTCGTATAGATGAAATTGGTTTTTAACCGTTTTACATTGAAATGAATATCTTAGAAGATATCAGAGAATTAAAAAGTTACGGCGCAGCGGCTGGTCACCTAGATCTTTTATAAAATAAAGACCATTCCTATATGTCAATTAAAAATATAAGCATAATACAGCAAGTAGTGTTTCATGGGTAGGTTCCTTTATTCTATGTGCAAGGTAATTATCAATTAATATATAATTTTTTTCATACAACAACGAGATTTAAGCGAACAATAACATTAAAACAAAGATTCGAACAATTCATGTATAGAAATATAAATTTAAAAAGTTACATTAATTAAAGCACACTCGACATATGTTGATGGTAAGGCATGAAGATACCCGACTGAGTTTGTTAAGGGTTCTTCTCAAAATAGTTAGCAAAAACCATCGTAGCTTGATTTTTACTTAATTTGACGACAACATGACCAATATCACATTCAAAAGTTACAAAATCTTACTTTAATAAAGAATAATTTCATTTTATGTATGCAAGAACGGCTTAAACATTTTTTTATGTATACTATAACATTTCAAGGTTTAAAAAACATTCTTTTTATCTCAGTACGGTAAAAGTCTTATGTAAAATCAGAGGCCCGTTAGCATTTGACTGTGATCTTATCTACATTTTGTTCGCGTTGAGAATGAGTGAGTCATTATTCTAGCCACGCCCCCTAATCAATCAAAATCAAATTACAAGGTCAACTTCACAAAGACCAATTAAAGTGACGCGTTGTTAGTACTGAAATAAAAAAATTGCAATTAACAAATTAAGTTAAGTATTAGAAGAGCTACTTTCTTCATAATTTTTGTATCATAAAAGGATTTTAAAGAAACCCTTTCCCGTTTTTTATAAAAAAAAAAACTCCAAATAGTTGATTTAAATTCCTATTATTAGCACGATTTGTTTGCTAGTGACACGTATTTCTTGCACTCCAACAAAGCGGTATCGCCGTAAGGAAAGAGTGAGACAAATGCACGATACTTTTTTTCGTTTACGCCGAATTGTACGGCCGCATAAGTCGCTCACTCGCCACATGGAAGCGCAACGATATGCACGTGATGTTTCCATGATTCGGTTTCTGATTTCCATGCAAACGAATTGGGGCCCTTTGGTATATGATTCGGATCACGCGCAAATTTTTTTAAACTTATATCAGAGAGGTTAAAGATTTTACTCGGGTTCAGACATATTTAGAGTGTGTTTTAATTAGTGTGACCTTTATTCACTGCTTATTGCAGAGTGATTACGAGTTTCTTTGCCTATCGTTCAGTATCGTCGCGGGCGAGCTAGTGGATGTCAGTAGTAGTGGTTGAAATTGTGGTCGTGCAGCGCGGCCGGCGACGGGTACGATCACCTATCGGCTGGAGGAGCAGTCCCTCCGCTGGAGGAGGGGGTGTCCTGTGCCTCTGTGACCAGTGGGGCATCAGGAGGCGGAGCTTCAATGTTGAACTCAGTGGAGGGCTCACCCGGACCTAGTCATTGTACAATATATCAATGGACGGCTCGGCCAGAGCTAAACATTATAAATTACTAGCTGTTCCCGTTGATGTCGCCCGCGCAGTTTCAGATCCCGACCCAAATATCAGCTATCTATGCGATCAAACTGTGTATTTTAAATATAATTTTCCATTCAATCTAAATCTTGAATTTACCTACCAGAGCACACAAAAAATCATCAATATTTTCTCAGAAAAATTAAGTCAGAGCAAATAGTAGATTTATTATCAGAGGACAAACTCTTCAAAGGGGCTTGTTAAACTAGCCGGCCCGAAGCGGGGGACTTGAAATCCCCCATGTATGAGTTTTATTATAATTATAATAAACTATTAGAAGAGCTAGTTTTTCATGTTTTTGTAATCATAAATGCTTTTAAACATTGTTTAGGATAAAAAAACGCGCTACAACTGTAAGGAAAGAGTGAGACAGATGTAGGACAGTTTTCGTTTTGTTTGATGTTCCGTTGATGACTGTTTTAGATTACCATACAAATGAATGTCTTTTGATACCACCGTGATACTTAGTACCGGAAAGATTAAACTATATAGAAAGGATATTTTGATTTTCTTAAGTGATTTCCATGCTTACCTGGGCCCATATTGTGGAAAGCCGTTAGCATTTTCTTTGCGAGTAGGATCGTTAAGGCGTCTTTATCGTCGTCTTCGTAACTGCTCACTTGTAGATTTTGTATCCCTCGCTCTAGTTCGTCTACTTGGTCTTGCGATTCTGAAACGGTAAGACATTTCCATTACATTTTACCATCCATATTTCGATATATATCAAAAAATAATGAGTGAGGTTGGAATAGTTCAATAATATAAGGGCCACTGTGACAATAATTAAGAAAATATATTTGTATGTAAAAACATCTATATTCCTTTGTGAATGTATCACATTTTTGTAGGAAACAGCGACTTTGAAACTAAATATCATTTTTCTTTTACAATTTTTGTAATGAGTACCTGTAAATAGAAAGCTCCGGATTAATCAGGTCACAACCCCTTTCGAACACAATAAAATTGTTTCCAATTTTTAGACTAAATGCAACACGACATTTGGAGCTCTTTTACATATCTACATCGAAATACATTGCTTAATTTATTAACTTAGGACTTATGCATCTTAAAAAAAAAGGATGTAATTCTGTTATTTTTATGGATTTAACACTATATTTTATGTTTGCTGAAATAAATGACTAATTAAATTATTAGATTATCATGTACCGGTACCAGGAGCTGGTGCACCCCAGAAGGGGTCCGGTGTTATGGGCGCGAAGGGGTCAGTGGGCGCGGCGGTGTCGGGAAACGCGTCGAACTGCGCCCAACCCTCCTCCCCACCCACTGCTTCCCCACCGCCTGCACCCTCCCAGGCTGATAACAGTAATAAAGCCCAGCTGTAGTCACATTAACGGCTGCGATTGTACATGGGTGTGAGTGCTCGCTTTGCTAACGGGGTTCCAAGGGTCGATTCCCAACAAAGCAAATTTAGTGTGTCTGTCTGTCTGGAGTCTAGTTGCCACCCCACCAGCAATAAGCAATAAAAAAAACTGTTTTCCTTTATAGTAGTGGAAAAGCCATATGGAAACCTTGCACCCGCTATTGTATAAAAAATCAGAGAATAAAGACACTTGAGTGTACTTAAAATTACTATGATATGAGTAGCCTATGAATTTCTTTTCCGAGTATTTTCATGTAACCATATCGTCGTCCAGGCGGTTTATATCTTTAAAATAACATTACAATAACTGAACATAATTATTTTTTAGTTCTGTACGATATTTTATCAATATATCTGTCATCGTATTTTTAACATGTTACTTATAATTTTAAATAAGACTCTACGGACCAAAAAATATCATAACATATACCCAAGTGAGATTACAGTCAAGCGCTAATGTATCAGCGATAAAAAATCCCAAAATAATGGCAAAAATCATATTTTCGTAAAAAGAAAAGTATATACATGTATAAAACACTTACGAGAGTCGTGATGGGAGCTAAAAGACACCACTTCGTCGTCTCCCCATAAGCTACACAGAAATACATAGGTAAGTAATAGCCTATTAAAGCCCCAATGCTGAGCACAGGACTACTCAGGCGTAAGAGGGTAGGGCACAGCTGCTCTACCTCAATTTGGCAGCTTACATATATCCTTGTTCCCGGGATACGCAGCTTTCGTCACGATGTTTTTCTTCACCAATTAAAGTACAATTCTTGAGATTTTCCTGCACTGGGACGAAAAGTTCGCTTTTTGTATCTTATGTGGGACAAAAGTGCCTCGTTCTCTTGGTAAAACTTCACTTTTGCTCCGGTAACTTAGCAACAACTTGTTTATCAAAGTGCAAAAAAATCAAACTTGTCATTCCAGTGTAGGAAAAATCGCATTCTAGTTCGTGACTTTGTCAAAATTTTGCAGACGAGAATGCGCTATTTCTATCTCTAGTTGTCTAATAATTATAAAAAAATTAAACTTGTAACGCTTAATTTAACGAAAAGTGTTCAGAAATCAATTGGCAGCTTGAGCATACGTAACCTTAACAATTTACCAAAATTTTTTAAAGTTTAAATTTAACAAATATGTCAAGAACAGTCGGAAACACAAAGCATATTATAATATTGAAGATTTTTAATAGATTTATTACATTTCTTTCAACTGAGAGGTAGATAAGTACGAATTCTGCTGTCCACCAAGTTACATAAGCATCAGATAGATAGGGCCGCATTTTAAGTTCTCCATTCAAGTATATACAATCGCGAGGATTAGCTGGTATAATATTTAACTGATAGTACTTACTCGTCGTGGAAACTGGGGCGTTGATTTACTAATTCTAAGAAATATTTTTCTCTACTCTCGTGCATTCTCTCCATCTGAAAAATATTTGTTTTTACTAACAGGTTAACATTTGACTACAGTCTCAACAGATGGAAGCGCGCTCACTTAGTAAGTAAAGTAGCAGCCCATTAGCGTCCCACTGCTGGGCACAGGCCTCCTCACTCCGGGGAGCGAGGGTTTTTAGAGCATAGACCCACCACGCTGCTCCACTGCGGATTGGCAGGCTTAGTACACAAGTGCACTCTCTATTCCTTCACTCTCATAGTCCGATGTGACGGGAATCCGACACGACCGGAGAGAGATCAGGCGCAGGACCGACGGCTTAACGTGCTCTCCGAGGCACGGGGGTGGATCACACCGCCAACTTCCCAACTTCGGGCAAATATTGAGAAAATCTTAATAGAAAACTCAATATTGATTTTTGAATTGGCCCGACCCGGGACTCGAACCCAGGACCTCATGTCTGTAGTCGAACATGCTAACCACTAGACCAATGAGGCAGTTGCGCTCACTTGGTAAGAGGTAATTTACCTCTTATTATTTCTACACAGCATGGTACCGCAACGCAAATTTATTGGTTGGCGTGACGTCTTCGCTGGTGGTTAACTAGCCACAACCGAAACAACGTACAATCCAGACTTTGATAAACTAGAAAATGCGTTTTCATATACTTGCATTGCCGTGAATCTAACCCAGGCCTCTGTTAACAAAGCGAATACTCGCACCATTGCGCCAGCGAACCCATCAAATTAAACAACAACGCTTAAAAATATTTTTCTTTATTGGTTATTACTCATTAGTGAAACCTGGATTGATGGCATAACGAACGGGATATATGCATATAATATGATCGAGTGGTGAGGAATGAGCTGTGGTCAACGTTATCTACGTATGGGGTGAGCGGTAGTCTGATTCAAGCATTGAAGTCTCTTTATGAGGGTTATAGTCAGATCAGAACAGAATAAACGGGGCGTACACGGAGTAGTTTCCTGTCGAAAGAGGTGTTCGACAGGGATGTGTTGCGTCACCGTGACTGTTCAACCTATTCATGGATAACTGTTTGACAGATTTAAACAGAAAGTATGTATGGGTTAAGAATGAATGAATTACTCATCTAATGTTTACTAGAGTAAAGTAATTCTTGCATCATCCGCTAATAAGCTACGGGGGATGGTAAATATTATGAATGAAGCTTTGTAAGGGAAAAGAATGAAAGTGAATGTAAACAAAACAAAGCTTTGGTGCTAACACTCATGTGAGGAAGTGAAAGTTGGGTAGGGCAGAAAAATCACAAAAGTAAAATAAATGCGGAAGAGATGAGAGAGAGGGTTGATAAGTATGAGTGAATTAAAACTGAGTAACAACGTAAGAAATAGTGTGATTAGACAATGTTGTGGTATAAAAGAAAACGTAGTGACTAAAATCGAGAAAGGTATGCTTAGATGGTAGGGCATGTAGAGAGAATGAATGAAAGGAGACTGACGAAAAGGATTTATGAGTCAAGAGTGAATGCGGAAGTTGGAAGGGGAAGACCAAGGCGTATTTTCCTGGACCAAATCCAGAATATTTTAAATAAGGGCGAGGTCAAGAGAACTCTAAACCGACGTACTTGTATGAAAGGTTTAATGAGAATGAAAGAAGCGAAGGAGATATGCAAGGATCGTGGCAAGTGGATGGACGTGGTCTCTGCCTACCCCTATGGGAATGATGCGAGATGCTGACCACGGACATGAGGCCCTGGTTTCGAGTCTCGGGTCGGGCCAATTCAAAAATTATTTGGCCGAAGTTGAGAAGTTGGCAAAGTGCTCCATCCGCGTGTTTTGGAGAAGCCGTTACGCCGTCGGTCCTGCGCCTGATCTCTCTCCGGTCGTGTCGGATTGCCGTCACATCGAACTATCAGAGTGAAGGAAATAGAGAGTACACTTGTATAGTACACTATGCTGCCTGCCAATCCTACTGCTGCTGTTGTTGGGTTTATGCTATAAAAAACCCTTTCTCTAAAACATCTGAGATACGGTTAGAAAAACTTGAAGTCGACTCTAGAAATTAATTTGGCCATTTTAATCAACTCACGTGTTCCACACTTAGCCCATCCAAAGGTTCAGCAAGTGGTTCACCAAGTTGCTCACCCACTTCAGCGCCTTCGTCTAAACTGGCCGCTGTCTCGTTGAACTTTAAACACACATTTATTTATTAAAAGCATATTTATTTGTTGTTTTTATATATGTAAATATTTGTATTATACACCCCTTTTCTTAATAAAATCTCCTAAGCCCTAAAGCCCAAATCAAAATATTCTTTTATTAGCAATTACGACCGTTGATATAAAATACGCAACATTAACCATTTAATTAAAACTATCTTTCTGCAAATATGTCACTATCGAATTAAAAGAATGATAAGGCTAATTTAGACAATTCAAACAAATTAGAAGCAATCAACCAAAGACAAAATTAAATTTTGTGATGTCACAGTTACATTTTGATTCTTTACATTGTATGATTATTCATCTAGAGCATGAACATGTAAAATTGATTTCTTCCCCATATTTAACTCTGTTACTTTTATAATATCGAGGTTTCTTAGTGTAAAGCAGATAATGTTATATAACTTTTGCTGAAAAATTTATTAATTGAGATGTTATGTTTGGTAATCTAAGTCCCACTCACATCATAGCTGTCCTGCAACGTATCGGGCATGTTGTCCATGAGGATTTGAATTGTTGTCCCCTCCTATAACAAAATAATATTAAATCAGACATCTCTTATATCAAAATATGAAACAGAACTTATATACTAAAAGTCTTTGTCGTCCACTTCAAACTTTGATCTAGATAAAAGTTGCTGATAACACCATTTACCTTTAAAAAAACCACATCTCTGCTGCTGCAAAGCATCTGACTGAGGACCTTAGGTTAGTACTCATCAAGCCAGGTTATTTATTAGGATAAAATTATCCTATCTATTAATCCATGTCAAAAAATACATGCAAAATTTTAACCAAAATATGTTCAACCGATATTGAGTGATTTAGTAACCAACAGCAAAGTAGATATATATAGTCGGAATGAAATAGTTTTCGGTACGCCAGCGCTATCTATCGGCGCAGGACAGAGTCAATGAGACACAGGCCGGAGGCGTTCTCTTCAGTTCTCGAATAACGGTACGCCAGAGCCTTCGACTATTAAAACTGTCGCGAGTTGCTATTACTATTAATGTTGTTGTGTAAATTGATATCGGAAACATGAAGTGATTGAGCATTATAATATGAGTTAATTAATAAAGTGGTTGATTTTGATTGCACCTACATTACCCTCCGACGCCAACGTTTTAGAGGCTGAATTATGGACCCCACTAATGACGATGTGGCTCTTTGTGCGTGACTCTTTCTCTGACACATATATATATACCAATTTTCATGCTAGTTTGGTTGAAATTTACAGAATTTTATATACACGTTAAGCGTAGATTAGAATGAGTTTCATGCTCACAACTTTTATAGGAAATTATTTTATTCCTTATGAGAGTAGTTCTGTCTTAGAAGCATACAAAGATAACATAATATTATTTAAATAAAATTTTCTCACCTCATACATATTATTTTCCCAGGGATATACGCCGCCCTGAAAAAGAAACACTATATGTTTAATTATATGAAATCAAATTAAAAACTTTTCGTTCAACTTAGTTTATTAGCACTCTGTCTTTTTACTTCCAATATAAAACTACCCTTAGTTTATATTATCACTTCACCCTCTCTCTCTATATATGTCTTGTTCAAATTTGCAACCTTTCATAAAATACTTTTTTTATCACCCAAACTATACACACCGGGAGATTTAGCAGAACTTAAAAAAAAAGATTTGAGATCAGAATCATAACCTTATATGATACTGATATCAATTTTTTTTTATGTTCCGCTTAATATGACGGTGTGTATAGTTTGGGTGATTAAAAAAGTATTTTTAACTTATACCGAACTAGCGACACTTGATGTTAATACAAACTTTTTATATTTTAATTCACGGTTCGGCAGCCTTTTCTTCTAGATCTAATCTAAAAATATTATTAGGATATCTGATCGTGATGAATGTGGCTACGTTTCATTTAATATACATTATATTGAAGAGAAAACTTCTTTAGCGTCCTTGTAATTTGAATGTCAATAAAACGACAGTAAAAGGAGAAGCACATAAATTTATAAGATTTACCGTGGGAGAAAGTGATATAGGAAACATTATACAGTGTTTGTTTTGTTAGTGGTTCTCTTTGTGCTCTATTTCGTGCCCCCTCCAAACGTGTTCACCAAGCCATAGTGGGAGTTCACATTAATAGACTACAGACACATGGAAAATATTAACAAGTGAAATGAACCAACGTGAAACACGCTTAAAAGGTTGTTACTATATAAGAAAATAACATTGAGCGCTATGTCGTCATTTATTAGCGGTACAGATGATTAAACGAGCAACTAAATTATTCAAATATTTTAAGGTATAACGGTAATATTTGGTCAAAAAAAATACGGTAGTATTTGATCAAAAAAAATTGCCATACATAAATTTATGATCTTACAGCAATTATCTACATTTAAGGATTTACCAAGTTAAGACTGCATTATGGACGGTGAGCTTTTTCGATATTATATTATAAAATATTACGTTGTAACTTATAGCCGTACAGCCTTCTAAGCGTTATTCACGTTGGTTCATATCACTTGTTAATTTTTTCACTTGTAGTCAATAAATCATTACTAAAACCTACAATTATCCGCTTGCCGAAATTTTACATTCGTCTTATTTTGTTGAAGCCGCAATTTTTTCATTTCTACAACGTGTGAATTGCACACAATTATTTTTCAAATAAAACAATTATTGGCATTTTTAACCATATTTATCATTACGTGTGAGGACTGCACCGTACTGGCTCATGAGTCTCATGTGGGTCGCTGGTTGCCTATTTTGCGAATTATTGTACAGCGCCATCTATTATAAGTTCAAATAAAAAGTTTCTTTCTATGTAACGAGTTCAAGAATTTCGTAGGAATTGGATTAACTTTTTATTGAAATGTTAAAGATATGTTTTCGTACTTACAAGTGGCATGTCATGTCGCTGCAGTAGCGGATACAGTTTGTGCTCACGGAATGCATCCCAGCGCTGCTGAAGTGCTGACGGCAATACTGGCGGCGTCGCATCCAGCGCCCGCAGCGCTGACACCACATGACCCATATAGCCAGCACGCACACTACCCTCCCTACGTAAAAACATTACTGGGTATTAGCGTTGTCTTTAAGAGATTGCTTACAGCCATAAGGCCGTCTTTGCACACCACCGTGCTTAATTGTTAATCTGTAAAAAGGTAAATTGCCTATTACCAGATTGGTGCACTTTTATCTTTATTATCACTTACATTCATATGTGATCACAGTCAAGTGCTAACCTGTCAGCAATAAAAAAACTGTAGGCAAGAGACTACAAAGGTCGAGCACATTTTATGAATAACAATTTTTACAAAATAAAGCGTACATTGGCAATAGTTTGAGTTTTTTCTAAAATGACAAATTTGATGCGAATACCGCTTCACACGATCTTAACATACGGCCTTCTGATCTGGAGTCAAAAAGTACTACTGTAGTACTATAGAAGTTCAGCAGTATATTTCTCGAATTATATAAATTTAAGTCTTTTAAGCCATGTCTTACTCCACATTAGTTGGGATTACAATACGATGACATAGTTTAGATAAACGAACATATGCACAAGAAAAAAATCTAAAATAAACAAATACATACAGACGCATGCACGTAAGCCCAAACGTACGCACGCACTGTATAAGCTATGTAAAGGTAAAAGGTAAATAAATAAATACCTTTTTTCTTCGTTTTCTTCAAATGCATCCAACAGTCGAGTTAACAGGTTACATTCATCTATTAACTGTGAAAGAAAACAGGAAATATTTAAATTTATATATAACTCATAAGTTTGCACAAATTATTCGCTCTGTACCAAAGAGACACCTGATAGAAAACCTGAAATACTACCTAAATAATAAAATATCCTCCATTTTTAACATGTCTCTCACTCACTCAGTCACTTCAACCGATGAACGTCCACTGCTGGGCATAGGTCTCACCTAATGATGCCCACTGTGTCAGATCGTGTGTCGCCTGGTGCCAGCGGCTACCGGCGACCCTCATTATGTCGTCCGTCCACCTTGTGAGGGGTCTGCCTAGACTGCGCCTTCCAGTGCGGGGTCGCCATTCCGGCACCTTCGAACCCCAACGTCCATCGGTTCGTCGGACTATGTGCCCCGCCCTTTGCCACTTCACCTTCGTGATTCTTAAGGCTATGTCGGTGACTTTGGTTCTTCTAGGCATCTCCTCATTTCTGATTTGATCGCGTAGAGAAACTCCAAACATTGTCTTCTCCATCGCACGCTATGTGACTTTGAACTTTCTAATGAGGCCCATAGTCAGCGACTACGTTTCCGATCCGTAGGTGATCACTGTACATCCGTAGATGATACAGTTTTAAAATGTATAATAAAAAAAATATTATAATTTCGATTTTTCATCAAAATCTCATAAGACTAGTTAGGGAGGCTATTGTGATAGTAATTATATACATTTTTCTACATTAAGTTTCTTTTCTTTTTCGTAATACAAATGATGAACGAAAGGTAAGACACTATACATTTTTGAAAACTTCTTTGGCACCTTAGCATAGCGACGGTAAAAAGAGACAGACCCATAAATTCGTAAGATTTAATGTGGGAGAAAATGAGATAGGAAGCATTGTACAGTATTGGTTATGGTCGTGGTTCTCTTTGTGCTCTACCTCGTCCCTCCACCACTCGTGCTACCAAAGCATTGTGGAAGTTAAAATTAAATCGTTATTGAAACCTACAATTATCGTCTTGTCATCACTTTTACATTCTTCTTTATTGAAACCAGACTTTTTTAATGATACACTTCTGCCGCGTGTATTGCACACAATCATTTTTTTTTAATAAATTATATATACAAGAAATTTTGATAGTTTCTTTTTCCGTGAATTGTGATGATACATACGTGTACTGTATATCTGTGCGAGAAGCGACGACTGGCGAGCGCGTTTCTAATCAGCTCACACACCTGTGCGTGTAAGAAGTTATTGTGAGGGAACCTGAACAACATGTCCACCAGCACCCCTGCCGTACCTGCCAAAAAACAATTACCAATAGGACCACTCATCTCCTTATTATAGATTTTGATGAACAAAGCTATTCAATGTGCTTTACTAGGTGAATCTAAAGCTAATATTTATCTACCATTAACCCAACATCTTCAACTCCAACAAAAATCTGAGCATCGCCTGTTACATGTGACCCTAATGAGGCCCATACCTTGTATATAAACCAATTCAAAATCAATATTCAAGAGAAAAAAATTAATTCAAGTACACCTTTACAACACTTTTGAACAGTCAAATATAGTTTTTAGCACCTATTATTTTTAATAACTAGAATAGAATAAGAATTAATAACTAGAGTATATAGTGTCAGTATTCTAAAAGCGTGGTGCGCTTTCTATCGCATTTTTAAACAAACTAGTGAAAAATTATAACGATTGGTACGGTAAGCTTTAATGGCAGTTATAATTACAATTTTTTATGATTGCTCACCTAGACTGATGAGTGCAGTAGGTACATCGTCCACCTCCGATAACGCTAAGCGTGCCACCAATGCGGCTACAGCAACGCGTGCTGCACCCACCCCCGCGCACACGCTTTTCTCTTCTCCCTCTTCACCACCACTCTGTAAATAATATATTGTCACTGATAAAAGCTCATGGTGTTTTCCCATAGATGGCGTTGGTTACAGACAACTAAAATCAAAGTCAAAATATTTTTATTCAAGCAGGCCAACAGACTCAGTCGGGTGTACGTTTTTTTTTGTCATCACCATTACAATATATATTTCTGATTTATTTTATATCAAGACATATATAGAGTAATTCATTCACTCATTCTTTTTTTTGTCTTCTAAGAATTCACATTTTGTGAATCTCTGTATGTATGTTGTAATATTTTATATATTACTTTATTTATGTATTTATTATTATTTTGATATATTACTTTGTACATATTTGAGTGTATATTTATTTTATTCCCTAAACCATCTATAACTTTCTGTTTCTTTTTAACCCAAGGTTGCCTGCCTGGAAGAATTCGCTATTTAGTTATAAGATACTACTTTAGTGATAAGAGTACATTGTACTTTTATTTCTCTTATATTTAAGTAATTTTATTATATATGGTTGTCTTAGACATTCAATTAACATTTATGATGACCTGCTAAAACCGAATGAAATCAAGGTGTATCCAAAACGTTAAGTAACCTAAAATTAACAATGTATAATAATTGGAAGCTTAAAAGATAGAGGATACAGTGTCTTGGATAAAGGAAGGTGAGTATTGTATAAGAGTACTCTTTACATATTGCTAAAACTTATGTCAAATTTAGTCCAAGATTGACCGTGAAATATTTTAAATATACGTATACTGAGATCAGCAAAAGATTTTAGGACCTTTTGAATTCTCACGCTTTTTGTTCTCACGATATAATTCAATTTTACATACTATGTAAGTGAATATATTTCAGCAACAACTACCGGAGTTGTTGAACACCGAATTTCTAAAAATTGTAATTTGTTGTATTTTATAGGTAAGTGATGATAAGACGTAGTAAATGACAGTAAAGAAGAGAACATAATAAATATAATATAATATCGTGGTAATATGACAATATAACTCACGTCTCGTAGTAATTCGTGGTGCAACAACGGTAAGTGTGGTGCGATGGCGCGCTCCACCGAACTGTGCTCCGCCGTTGCACCCTCGGATTCTTCGACCCTGGTTAGATGGACTGAACTTAAAATCTTATATTTCAAGTTAATAAAAATATGTAATTTTTTTTAATCAAAATATTCTTTAATCATATAAATTAATAACATGTTGCACACACATACACTCAAATGGTGTATCAGCTGTGATAAAGGAAGGTGAGTAAGTTTATAAAATATTATAGGCATAAGATTTGGTTATTGATTTTCCTTCTTAACATTTGTTCATTTTGAGATGTTCTTTTAATTTTTCCAGCGAAGCTATTCATGATTATGCGAAATGATGACATTATTGGTACTCAGGAATTGTTACCAGGCTAGCTTACTGTTTTAGGCTGGATTAAAGTTTACGGAACATGTAACATTCAGATCTGTACCAAGCACTTATTTATCTAGTCTAGACCCGACGCTGGTAGGTACCATCTACACATCATTCATAACTTACTTATCAGTGGTTGCGGTGGGGAGGAAAGGGGGCGTCGGTGGGGTGGTGAGCAAAACCAGTAGCAAGCGGCAAGCGTGAAGTAAAGCCGCTCGCCGCGCACTGGCCGCGCTCGTGAACACGGACTGCAGTACTCGCCGCACCGCTGCCTCGCCCCGCAGGCGCGCACATACCGCGCGACCCGCACACCACCTGCCACATAAACAACGTATATACCGAAAGCCTCTACGTATAAAGAGTCAAATTCAAAATATTTTATATCCTCAATTACGCAGATGCCAGCTGTCGTGATTTGACCGAGGACCAACTGATTAAACTTAAACGATTATTTATAAAAAAAATACGACCGTGTATCTGAATTTGGCGCCTAAAGTGGTTGACTATTCGTTGTCGCCGGAATTAACATTTTTTTTTTGTCGCTGGGAAACGCGTTTACGCACCCTACTGTGGGCTGGGGAGTACGGGACTCGAGGGGACGAACTTGCAATTCCCACTAAAACCCAAAAACCATGAGTGGGCAGCCTAAGGTGCGCTGAGGCAGTACTCTCTGGCCCCTCGATAGCAGCCGGCTCACATATATTCTGCAGGGAGAGGAGTTGTATGAACCTACGCCTCTTGTTTCATACTCTCCTTCGTCGGCGCTGGAGCTTTTCGACGGCATTCACCCTCTCCATTTACCGTGCTCCAACCGCTCTCCAGGCCCGTTCACTGATAAGTATTGTTCGCGCCATTTGTGAGAGTTTCGGTGCACTAACTTAAGCCTCAAGGCTCACACGGCAGCGCGGTGACGGCGGCCGCCATTGGAGGGCGTTGTTGCGAAAAATAACCTCTTGTTCTATTGTCAACACTCTGTCCGTCCAAGTTAAAATGCCGGCACCTGTTCTTGCTTTGAGTGTTATTACAATTGAAAAACGATATATCGCGCGATGTACGATACCTGTGTCAATTTTCTGTAATTGCGGGCCTTGAGTGTCATAATCGGGAGCCAAAGCGCTCGCCTCTGTGAGTTTGAGTCGACGCACGTGTCGTTTTTGTGTGCCACGCCGACCGTAAAACTTTAGTGAATCGCCATCGACGGCCGAGCTGAAGATTTACGGCGAAGAACTGCGACGCCGAGTGGAGTCTTCCACCTCGCCTAGTTCCAAGCACGTTGCAAATACACCCACACACGTAACACTTCCACTGACTGACTTTTCCTTGGATTCACGTCGCAGAGGAGAACGGTGACTGAAGGTAAATGCCCGACTGTGCCGTCTGTTCGAACCCTCTCAGTGGAGATTCCCCCATACTATTCTCCTCCAAGCCGTCGACTGTGGTAGAGCCCATAAAAACTCAGTCGGGTATTTTTTTTACATCATTACCATTGTTCACGCCGTCCGTGACCAGGTCGTGGAGACTACCAAGGTCACCAGGGCCCGTAGTGGTGCAGGCAGCCTCGATCACCGTAGACGGCGGGAGGAGAAAATATACTAGAGATTCCAGAGGGGTCGAACAGTTAGTGGGGTTTCGGACCTACCTCTTCTCCAGGCGCCGCTCTCCTCAACGGCGTCGACTCCGGCAGGTGTCTGTTCACGTGAGATGTGTACTGTAAGAGTAATATCGAATGTGTATAACCTATAAGCGTCGCGGAAGGCTGGGTCGGCGACGCTGGTTCACTCTTCTACTCCTTAATCCACAGTCAGGAAGGACTATTGCGGCCAACGCGTGGGCGAGCTAACATAGCCACGTTATGACTCGCCACCTTTCACTAGGGGACAACGAGAGCCTACAAAACGCGACGAGGGTTTCAGCTGGGCCCCCAAACCAATGGTAACGCGTAGGATCCCGCACTTCCTTACGAAAATCACTTAGATTCCCGAGACGGGCCTAGATCACGCCCGTCTTCTGTCCGGTTCGCGGATGACAGTTTGCAAAGGATTCCTAACAGGCACAGATTAGCTATGCTCATAGAGTATATTGCACCATGCCCACAGAGCACCGATGCCTAGCGCCATCGAGCGCGAACAATCATCATCATTACAATGTGATATTTAAATTTAAATTAGATCAATTCGTTTACTCCCACGAGTTCCCATTTTTCAAATTATAGTAAGATTTTTCGATCAATGTTCTTTTAACAAAGATTTTATTAAGCGACATCTCGAGAACGTATTCTGGGAATTTGGTATAGAAGCGTATTCAATGAGTTGTTAATTTTATGTAGCTCACTAGAATTTATAACAGGTCCAAATTTTTTTCTTGAGTTATGTATATGAGATACATTCGCTCTTTTTTTTAAAGAGTCAATATTTATATGGATGTAACAAGTTTTCTAATATATGCCGGAGTCAAATAGTTTGCGGAACGCCGGACCCATCTATCTATCGGCGCTGGATAGTCAATAAGTCTCAAGCCGGCGGTTAGTTCTTGTGACGGTCCGCCGCAGTAGTCGATTGTTGTAACTATCGCGTTCCTAGATATTATTGTTAATGTATTTATCTAAAATGATATCGGGAACATTAAGTGATTGGACATTATAATCTGAGTTAATTGATTATGTGTTTGATTGCACCAATATTACCCACCAACGCCCACAGTATGGAGATAAAATTATGGAATCCACTAATGATGATGTCGGCGGACTCTATGCCCCTATGTACACAGTGAACTGTCATTATTTTAATTGTACTAAATTTGTTTATTAGCAACTCTCTTGAACCATATTGTAAATCGCAGTCAAGTATAAAAACCTAATTTTGTAAGACAGTGTTTCAGAGGTAAATTTACTTCTTCAATAAGGTTCGCCAAAAGATTTCGACACTTAATCTATTATAGTTAATTAAACATCATAGTCACAGTGCACATCCAACATACTAAACAAGCAAACTTTACTTTTGAAGTAAAACTTCTTAGTCACGCATGCCCTGGGAAGTAAGGTGGTGAATACATATCGAGCGCGTTACGAAAACTGTGATCGGGCCGACAGAAAGGTATTTATATGAAAATATTTATATATATATGTGTGTGTGTGTGTGTGTGTGTGTGTGTGTGTGTGTGTGTGTGTGTGTGTATGTGTGTGTTTTACTTCAGCTATGTGGTCTAAAGCACACCAGTTTATTTGTTACTCATTTTATATTTTATTAATATCTCGACTCTAACATTTAATTAGAGCAACTTCAGATTAAATTAATTGAAAAATAAAATCACTCACTGATTTTTAAAAGGGTCCGCTGCAGAGGCATCAAGGACTATATCACTCAGCAAAGCTGCAGCATTGGCAGCTGCTATACTTCTTATTCGTTCTGCACGAATACTCTTCTCCTTTGCAGCTGTCTCATCTGCATGTTCAGGACTTTCTTTTGTGGATTCATTTACTTCTGTGTCTGTCTCGCCATTAGTTTCTGCTATTTTAGTTTTGCTACTAACATCTGCAACACAGAATAACAAATCTTACTTAATGGTAAGTGATATAATAGAAACTTTGGAGTAATGCTGCTGATATAGATACAATATTTGTGCTGCAGAAAAGGGCTGTTTGTGCAATTTACAATATGGGCCCACGAGACTCCCTTAGAAACAAATTGTGAGCAGTTAACATAATGACAGTTCACTGTGTGTATGTATCAGAAAAATTGTTGTACTTACACAAAAAAATATTGACTATTTTAATAAAAAGAGTGAATATGCCTCATACAACTTAAGAAATAAAAATAAACTAGTTATATATTCTAGTAGGTTGTATAAGTTAACAAATCCGTTAAGGGTAACTGTATATGTTTCTAGAATAAACTCCCAGAAGTTCTAGAAATGTTGCTTAAAAAGTATCAAACACTTTGTTTAAAAAAAAATTGATTGAAATATCTTACTATAAGTTGCAAGATTACTTAGATGATAGGACCCATGGGATTAAAATTTAAATTACAGCAAACTAATACTATTGCAATGATGATGGTAAAAAAATAATATGCGACTGAGTTTCTTTAGATCTGAAGTCATTCTTTGATATCATTATCAGTCGTACGTTAGAATTAGTGTGTGGAAAAAAAATATATACTTAACAATTCAAAAACGCTGTAATACTACTTGAAAAAAGATAATTCAAATTTGATACCAGTCTAAGATGAATCTGTGTCAACCATATAAAAGGTAATTTACCTCTTCTGGTTTCTATATGCATCATACCTGAATGCAATTATTTTTGTGGGTGGTACATTTTCGCTGATAGGGTGGTAATTAGCCAACCAGTGCAGACAACTTAGAAAATATAGTTTTTTAAAATTGCCCTACCAGGAATCGTCTGCTATAATCGAAAATACTTGCTCTTTTGCACTGGTGAGGCCGTCAAAATGTGATTTGAAATTCTACAATGTTTTTGTATACTCATATATTTTACATGATATACAAGTACACTTACTGCCTCATTGGTCTAGTGGTTAGCATGTTCGACTACAGACATGAGGTCCTGGGTTCGAGTCCCGGGTCGGGCCAGTTCGAAATCGATATTGAGTTTTCTATTAAGATTTTCTCAATATTTGCCCGAAGTTGGGAAGTTGGCGGTGTGATTCACCCCCGTGCCTCGGAGAGCACGTTAAGCCGTCGGTCCTGCGCCTGATCTCTCTCTCCGGTCGTGTCGGATTGCCGTCATGTCGGACTATGAGAGTGAAGGAATAGAGAGTGCACTTGTGTACTATGCCTGCCAATCCGCAGTGGAGCAGCGTGGTGGGTCTATGCTCTAAAAACCCTCTCTCATATGAGCGAGGAGGCCTGTGCCCAGCAGTGGGACGTTAATGGGCTGCTACTTACCTTACCTTTACAAGTACACATGCGAACAAAATAAAACATAATACTATTTATTAATACAGCAAAAAATTTTAGGTTGAAGGTTCCGAAATCATTTATTGGATTGAGCATGCGTTTTTTTAATAATACATTATAATCAGTTTTCAATTGGCATACACAATCTTCTTGTGTATTTTTCATTTACTTTATAGTAATACGTAAGTGAAAATACCTTCAGTCTCTGACTCTACATTCTGCTGATCCTCAGTATTGTGATTTGAGTCAAGTTTCTCAATTTGCTGAACCTGCACATTCTCATTAGCTTCGTCTGGTGTATTTGTTAAATTGGCAGATTCTGGATTGACTTCTTCAGGATCATAGGTGCCACATATTATCTGAATGAGACTTTCGAGAAACTGATGTTCATCTAACCACTGCAAATAAGTATATTAAATTACACGATTTGTATTTAAAAAGATAGAAATTGTTTCATACTTTCTCTTTACCAAAAATTGGAGTCCAAATTATTTTAAAGGAAGCATACATAGAATTTGTTTGTGTACATTCTAGTGAATTAATAGTTTATTAGTGACAATTGAATCTAGATTTCCCCATATGGAGGAGAAAAGTTTCTCCAAAGCATGGAGAATTATTTAAGTGTCATCTCCAAGCACAATCTGTACACTATAATGCAAAGGTGAACAGGTAAAAATGGAAAAAAAAAATAATTAGTGATAATATTGTGTCAAATTTTATAAGGATTTAGCTAAACTCTATTATGTTTATATAACAAACACTTCAAAAAATTAATAGATAACAAAACTGATTATAGAAGCATAGAATATAAATAAATTAAAACATACATTGTTAAATATTTAGAACAAACCTCCAAAATAATCTTCTCAAAAGGGCTGCCTAGATGTAGGAAACACTTAAATATATCAGAAATGGCAGATGTAGATATGTGACGTAGAAGATTTGGCAGGAAATCTCTTCTAGACTTGAAGATGTCCAATACATGAAGACATACTATATGGTGCAAGTACCAATCCTGAAAATTGTACACTTTTACAAAGTAGAATAAATCTTATATTACGAAGTTGAAAAAAGGTAGTTTTAATGCTTCAAAGCCACCTCTTCCAAATCCAATCTTAAGTGCAAATAAAGGCAGTAAACAAAGATTTTAGGCTGTGTACAGTTTATCAAGCTTTGGTCTTAGACTTTATCATTACTAACAATAAATTAAGATCACAGTCAAGCCCTGTCATCAATAATAAAAACTAAATTAAACAAACTGTAGTTATATTTGCTATTTACTACAACAATTATGTATAATCAAATAATACTAATCAAATAATCAACCTTCAGTCTACTTGGTTAGTTCTAAGTTCCTTTAATTACTTTGGAATATAATATAAAATAATATAATTGTTGTATTATCATGTAAAATATATATATCATGTGAAACCATTATACTATAAGTATTTGATTTTTCAAAAAATATGTTTGGTTATTCCAATCACACCCATTTTGTCAAGAACAAAGACATATCCAGAATATTCTATATTTTCATAAAACTTATGTTCCAGTTGGAAAAAAATGATACTTTGGCAACATAATATGTCATTATGTCATTGATTAATTTTAACAGTTTTTTACTTTTCACATGTAAAATTAGATTATTTGAATTGTGTCATTATTCTTCCTTGCTAAGAAAAATTATTTATGTTGGCAATCACATAGAATCAACATATTTGAGCAAATTATTTACTTATATATATAGGATATACCAAATAGTATAGGAAAATTACAGACATATACCTATTGTATATGGTCCAAATCCATAGTATACTATTGACCACTTATCTCAAAAGAGAGGTTTCTTATAAGAAATTTAATTATTAATAAAATACAAACCTGCTTAGGACTCCTCTCAAGCAACATTTCAATAGTCTTACTAAAATAAGAAGCCAGTAGAGGATTCAATGGAGGATCCTTATTAACAAAATCACAGAGCCTATTCATTTGTATTGCATCCATCGATAAGCGATCTCTTAGCATTGAAAGGTTGCTTGTAAGCACCTCACTTGCAATATTGGCATGTCTGTACTGAGATGCCAGTTCAACATTTTTTGGTGGTTCCTCTGTGATAAGGGTAATAAGCTCAGCTAGTATTTCTGGCCTTGTGAGACTGAAATAGTATTAGAGATTTATTATTTAAATTACTATAGACGAGTAATTAAAAACAATCATTAAATTCACATTCAAATAAACGAGGGTAAACTCACTCATACAAAATAATCAGTAATTACACGTTTGTTCAGAGTGCAAACTTATTACTTACAATTGTGTTAGCGCTTTGTTGTCTGCTTTACATTCTTGGAGAATGTCATCCGCCTCTAAGACTTGCGTTAACGTTATATTCTGAAAAGAATGAGTTCCACGCTATTATAAAAAATGTCCACACTACTACTCAACGAATTATATTTGAAAATAATAAATCTAGATATAGGTTTTTAAGTATACATCGGAAACTATCGATACAGACCTAACCAACAATCTAAACAAGAAAATACGCACCTCCTCTTTTAGAAGACATTTTAACTCCCTAACTGCTATGTAGTTGCCGCTCCAGAACATAATTAAAATTAATAAGTACAACGTTTCTTAATATGTTAAATCCATAGAAAAACATTAAATTTGAGAAATTTTAGCAATTCTACTATAAAAAAATGCAACGATCCGTTTTCTAAGTGACGTTCAGCGATACCGACAGCAGAATTTCGACAGTTCTTTTTTTTTATAAAATTCATGTAAAGTTTTAGATTCAAGACGTTTGAAACTATTAATATTGCAGTCTAATTATAAAACAATTTTTAACAAAATGAATACAAGTTAAAACTCGTGCAGGTTTCCACGCTGTATGTTAAAAATTGTCAAATAATTTTGAAAGCTTCTTTTAATTTATTAACCATCGCTAATCATATTCTCAAAAATCGGCGTTTTATCCATTCAGAGACTTAAGGTAAATCGAAAGAGACCTTTAAAGTTTTATAGAAATTTAATCATGTATATATATCATTCTATTTTGACTTTGTTTCCATGCTTTTTTTGCTTTGCAACGGTTTTTTACTAACTCTCACATTAAAATAAGAGGAATAATAGGCACTCTGTTTTTCATATTGTTAGTTTTAAATCAGTGCTCATTTTAAGTTCGAGAACTTACGTGTAGGTACTGGCAAAAATTAATCTATCCTTTAATGACTTATCGAAAATTAAGCTAATCGTTTAATGAAAATGTTTATATATGGTATATACCCAATGGTTTTATAACATTGCTATATTATAATACCATTTCGGTAGCAATGAGGTTTTCAACTTGAAAAATAATAAACTCATAAAAGAAATAATGAATAAAATAGCTCTCAATAATAAAAAACAAATACCTTATAATAACAAAATAATTTTAATGAAATAATATAAATTGCTGTAAGTCAATTTCTATTAAGAAATTTTATTTTCGTTTAGATTTAAGTAACTGCATAGCAAGTGTTTCTGCTTCTTGAACAGAAAGAGAGGCAGACACCTCTTCCATCTTCTTCATTTTGCGAGGCGCTAAACTCTCTTGTGGAATACCTTTACTCTCAAGTAGTTTTCTTTTAGTTGGCCTGTAATAAGTAATTTATTTCTATGATAATTACAACTGGAAACAACTTTTTCTTACATGTAAGATTTAAAGAAAACAACACCAACAATTTGTAAGACAGCAATAACCTCAGCCCAGATTTACAATTTGTCATAGATGGTGCTATATTTTTGAGATTTTTATGTTAATATTTAATGTATATGACACTGTCTAGTCTGTAATATTTTATTACCAATATACCATGAAATTAGCAAACATAACAGCTAAGACCTAAAAATGTTCTAGTTATGGTTATTATATACTCTAAAATTTACTTAATTTTTAGGATCATCATTATTAATTTTCCCTTACCTATGATATTTTTTAATTTCAGATGCATCACTATTGTATGATTCTGATTCATCACCAGGAGAGTTTACATCAGTGTTATTGTGTTTTCCATAAACTTTATCAGGATCTGGAAGCCAAGACAGGTCAGGGCCATCAGATTCTGACTGTGATCCAAAGTCGTCTTTTTGTGAATCTTCATCTTTAATTTTTTTCTTTAATTTACGTTTTTCTTCCTTATGCTTGGCCTTAACTTTTTCTCTGAATCTAATTTTGTCAAACTTGTCTTCTTCACGTAAAACTTCCTTTGCTTTTTCAATATCAATGCCACCCACATTTTCATTGATGAAACTTTTAGCTAGTTCAGATTTGACATCTTTTTTGTCATCTTGAATTTCTTCACCATCTTCTGTAAACTTTAGTGTTGTATTGACCTTGATTTTCTTTTTAATTAATTTTTTAGCTACTGCTGCTTTAGTCAATGGCTTAGCTTTCTTTTTTGATTGTCTATTGTCCTCTTCGATAGGGGGAATGATATCAGCAATATCATTTGTTTTTTTTATTTTTATAAAACCATCCTCTTCACTACTTTCTCCATTTTCACAATGAAAGTCTAGTTTAAGAAGTTCATTTTTGACCTTATCCTTTTTATTTTTTTTAAGATTGTATAAATTGTTACTTTCTGTATCACTGACTGATTCAATGTCTTCTGAACCTTTGGATTTAAGGTTTTTAAGTATATCATTTGTAATTATTTCATCTGTACTTTTATTTCGATTGCTTTTATGGAACTTGTTCAAAAACTTAATTCTTGGTGGTACAATTAAACCTAAAGATCTGGCATAAGCATCAGTATCTAAAACGTGAACATTAAATATATCTTTATTTTTCATTAAAAATATTGATTTTACATAGCTAACAAAAGCTCTTTGTGCCGACTGTTTTAAGTCAGTATTGTCTGATAGAAAACTTTCTATTTTTCTTTGAGGTGACATAACTTTTGATGGGTCAACAGATATTTTATTAATAGGTATCTTACTTACTTTCATTTCCTCAACAAATTTTTCTTCTTGTGGAAGTAAAATAAGTAGACCTTCTCCCTTGCCAAAAACACCACGAGCTGTACGACCTGCTCGATGAATGTACGTACCAATATTTTCTGGGCAATCATATTGTATAACCCAATTCACTTTAGGAAAATCTAAACCTCGAGAAGCTAAGTCTGTAGCAAAGAGTACTACATTTGATTTCCTACAAAACTCTTGATAAATTTTTTCTCTTTTTTCTTGATGAAGTGTGCCATATAAAGCCACCAAGCTTACACCTGGTCGTAGCCTACAGAATAATTCATACATATATTTCACTTGCTTACAAGTAGCCATAAAAACTATGACTTTCTGTTTAAGATGGTTCCTTATAAAAGACCACAAAATACCTAATTTTTCATCTATTTCACAAAAAATATAGCTTTGTTGTAGAGATTCAGGAGTGGCAGTTGCTGCCTGTTCATGTGGTGCTACATAAGTTGGAAAAGATAAACTCAGCCTTGCTAAATCTTTAACAGATTTAGTTTGTGTTGCTGAAAATAATAAAGTCTGTCGTTTTGGAGGTAAATTTTCAATAATAGCATTCATAGTTGTTTCAAATCCCAAATCTAAACAACGGTCAGCTTCATCTAATATTAGAATTTGTAATTGACTACAGTCAAACAGGGGGTTTTCATCCATGTGTTGTAAAAGACGTCCAGGTGTGCTAATAAGAATGTTAATTTGATCCATTCGCTTTCTTTCGAACTTAAGGTTCTGCCCACCAATAATTAAACCAGCTGAAAAATCATGTAGACAACCTACTTTTCTAAGAGTTTCATATATTTGATATGCCAATTCCCTCGTCGGTGATATAACAAGTGCCCCAACTCCATCAAGTCTAGTCCACTTTTTGCAAAATAGAATTTCCAATATTGGTATAAGAAATGCCAGTGTTTTTCCTGATCCTGTCTTAGCAGCCCCTAAAATATCTTTTCCCTGTAACGCATAACCAATGGCCTGTTTTTGTATATCTGTTGGAACAAAATAATTGTTGTCTTTTAGACCTTTTAACGTCTTCTGAGATAATGGGAGATCTTTGAACGATTTTATATCATCTGGGACAATCTGAAACGAAAAAAGCACTAAATTAAGTTTGAATTTCAAATACTCACGAACTGTAAAGAAATAGCGTTTTTTTTAATACTTTATTATATTGTGCTTGCAAATATTCGATAGCAGCATCTTCTTCCGCGCTTTTTTTCTTTCTCGGCTTAAACAATCTATGTTTCTTTTTCTTTTCCTTGTTTAATACTGAATGTTTCTCTTTTGTCATGATGAACTATATTTATTTCTGAATCACGATATTATTGAAATAAAAGAAAAATAATGTACTATATGCATATCGCTAATGTCATTAGCACGTGTGTGTAGATTAAACATAAGTAATGTCAAGTGTGACAGATTAAGCATAAGTTAGTATATAATAGACAATCAGTGTCCACACAACAACACATGTCTAGAGCATAATGTACAATAGTTCATAATTAAATAAATATTACTCTTAGACTTCCTGAAAATATTATTCAATTGATAAGCTAGTTACTTAATTCAAAAATGAAATAAAAAAAAATATACATAAGTTTTACTGTGCCTCGCTCAGGTAATCGCTTTGGCTAAACATAGTGCCATTAATAGAATAAGTTCTTTATTGAACAAATTTCGAAGCGATTGTGATATGTTTTCTTGTTCTGTGGCCACTGGCCTCATTTAAGTATTTCCTTAAGAGTAAGTTACTTTAGTATTAACTCCTTTCCTATTTTTATTTGTATCCGTCAGTTTTTTTATTTTTTACTATAGTTTACATTTTATTGAAATTCCTTGTAGTATTTCTTTAATTTTAGTATATTCTTATGGCTTAAGCAAGCCGTGTTCGTTTCGTCAAGGTGAAATCTAAAACAAGTTTAATGGAATTTAAACATACTTTCAATGTTTCACCCGTTTAACGAACCATATAAAAACATACATTTAGATAATCACGTGTCTGGAATCCTCGAAAAACAAAGAAATACAACTACAACCGTACGATGAAGTTGAAATTGCTAAATCAATGTTTTATGGTGAAAGAATAATTGGGGGGTTTTGATTACTGACTTTAATTTCATAATATAGTCAATTTGTACAAAACTACTGTTGCCAATGGAATAGTCCAACTAGTAAGCATAATTAACAAACATTTATTAGTTTTTATCAAAGAAAATACATCAATCTGAATTTGTGATACGATTATTTTTAATAAAACCTCACTTAAAAAACCTTTCCTTTCTAGTTTGTGTCTAATATTTATGGTCCCATGATATAGTTTATTCTGTGGTTCCCTGTCATTTTTAAAGGTTTTGTGTAATTTTTGCAAATAATTGTAATTTATTAGTCTGTGCTCATTACGTATCATTAATCATTACAAGTAGCAGTAGGTATAAATGGTATAATACTTATTTCGATTGAATCAGGCTTTCAGTATATTTCTAAAGTCATTGGGTGAGCACGTTAACCATTAGCGTTTTTAGTTTATGATATTTTTGTGGGAGTAACGAATTTTGAAATTAGTTGTCTTAAAATTTCAGTTTTAGTACGGATTCATTAATTTTAGTGGTCATTAGCCATTAAACAAAACGATAAAGGTAACATCGCATCATTGAACGTTTTATTTAATAAAAATAAGATCTACGTTTTGTTTCATGTGAATTTCCTTTGTTATCGACTGCAATAATCGTGATTTTAATCTCTTTTTATGGATGCGCAGTTTGAGAATCAAATTTAAAGACATAAATACTTTATTGTTAACATTAAGTTCGTTTAATTCAAAATAGAACTTTTAAACAATTAAATTTTACTTGTGATTTTATGAGTTGCAAAGATATGATCCAAGAAAGTAATTCACTTTTACTTGAGAAGTGGGTAGAAAAATAAAGTTTTACCACACCATCCTGCTATAATTTTTTAATGATGTTTTATTAAATACCCACATTGCTTCTAATTTTAATATATTGGTTTATTGTATCTACTTCATGTATTTTTATATAATTATTTCTGCAATCATAAGTTTAAGGTAAATGGCTATTTGATGATTTTATATTTCTGAATGATTAGAAAATTGAATGTAAAAAATTCATCATAGCTTTTTTATAATGACTTCTAATTAATTCAGGGTGATTTCATTTTCTGTTAAGGTTGCCTAGGTTCTAATATATATTGAATTCTTGTCATTAGATTTGGAAACTATGTGATGTTTAATTTTTTGTAGTCTTTGGATGGTTGAGACTTGATTGTCAATATAGTTTTACTGTAACAAAGGATAATTTGTATTAATTATATTCTTGAGTACCTCCTTCTTTTTATTTTTTTATTGTTATGTAAGTCTTACATTTTGTGGTTTTAACATTGAAATTATAAACAAAATATTCTATCAAGTTTTTTTATGTTGTCAAAATATTTGTTTTTATTATAGTACAAGATGAAGAATCTACTAATACTGCTGATGGTGGTAGCTGCAGTAAAAGCTGTAAGCTTCTTTGACTTGGTTCGGGAAGAGTGGAATGCTTTCAAGGTAAATGGTGGTGAAAGCCATCTCTTTCCAAGCATTATTTGCCCCAGTTTGCATACATTTCTTTAGATTTCCTTTCAGAGTATAATTCCTTTTAAAATTCCTATAATTAGTTCATACTCCCTATATGTATCTAAATTCTGCTTCAATTTAGTTATAGCCTACCAGTTTTTGTTGTTTAATAATATAAATGATCATTTTCACTGACTCTGAGCATTTTAGATTAGAGCAAATGTGAAACCTGTTGAGTTATACCTGACAAAGTAATAAGATTAAAGATATGTAATAAGATAAAGTAATTTTTATTACGTATTAACCTAAGCCCTTTGCACTCCTATGTAGAGTGTGGCTCGACATCATATCTCTCACACCAACTCCTATATCCAATTGCGCTCGAAATTATAATGAACCATTTTTCATAAATATCTTAATCTAAATACATTTTCATCGCAGAATGAATAGATTTTGTAAAGTTGTAAATGTTTGGAAATCCCTTAAATTTACTTAGAAGTGCAAAGTGCTTAATTCTATTCTTTATGGATAATAAATGTCTTAAACCATAGGCGTCTTTTAAAAAAAATTCATTGGTTCCCAATGTCGGATATTATAGGGATGTGCGTTCCACAGCTCGACTGCTTTAATAGTGTAGGAGTTTCGGTAGTATTTAGTATGCCTAAAAGGAAATTATTGTTTAATACCCGACTGAGTTTGTTGTGGGCTCTTCTCGGATCGGGGCGCGAAGGAACCCTCGTAACTTTAGATTTTAAGTCGTTCTGGAGTATCATCATCAGACGTACATTAGAATTAGAGTGNTTATTTTTTTATTGTTATGTAAGTCTTACATTTTGTGGTTTTAACATTGAAATTATAAACATAATATTCTATCAAGTTTTTTTATGTTGTCAAAATATTTGTTTTTATTATAGTACAATATGAAGAATCTACTAATACTGCTGGTGGTGGTGGCTGCAGTAAAAGCTGTAAGCTTTTTTGACTTGGTTCGGGAAGAGTGGAATGCTTTCAAGGTAAATTTTTGTGTAAGCCATCTCTTTAGTATCGTTGTGACCACCATCCATGCAACTGGGTTGAAATATCGGCAAAATTAAAAATAAAAAATCGCCATCGTGATATGTACCCGTTCAAATAGTCAATATGTTAATAAACCACGAAAATTTAAGTTTAAAACAATTCCTATAATTAGTTCATACTCCCTATATATATCTAAATTCTGCTTCAATTTAGTTATAGCCTACCAGATTTTGTTGTTAAATAATATAAATGATCAACTCTGAGCATTTTAAATTACAGCAAATGTGAAACCTGTTGAGTTTCACTTCTCAATCCAATAGTTTTTGCAACTAGTTTACTAGAATGTAGGCAGATCCAAATATGTAAGTTCTATATGACTATTTTACATTACAGACCCTCTTAATAGTAACAAATCTTTAGAAAACATCTAGTTATAGTGTTTTTGTAAAAATTTCGAAATTTCAAATTTTACGACAAAAGAACAATACATAGTTCTTTTTAAATAACAATATGCGAATGACCATTTTATGTAAATTAAATCGAAAATTGATTTCTACAAGTTTGTCGTGGAATTACCTGTGTAGTTCCCAATCTTGCAGAAATGCGGTGGTTACTAATAACCATCTACATTGTGGAAAAAGACATTTGCAAAAGTTCGAGTCAATAGTGAATACATTTTAAAGTTTCATGATAAATGTCTGAGTTTAATTTTCTAAAACCATCTTTGAATTGTTGCCTTTCTAATAAGACTGATTAGGGGCACATCGTTGAAATAGTTACAAAAGTCTATAAAAATAGATAAATATACTTTATCGCACGATATTTGAAAATACATTAAAATAAAAATATTAACCTATATGCAAGGGCAGCCTTATTGTTTTCAGCATCTCAGGCATCCATTAAAATTAATAAAGAGATATGCGGGTAGAACAAAAATAAACGAAAATTATTCTTTGTAAAAAGACATATATACTATGGCTTACTTACAATACATAAAGATACATAATTTAAAATATATAAAATAGACTTATTATCGTGATGTTGATAAATAATGTTCCATTAAATAGTTTTCAAACAAAAAAAACGAACTAATTTTTATTATCACATCTACTTACGTAGCATCAATATTTACACTAATGACTTGTTTTCTTAACATTAATACCTATATTATTGTTCACTTCAAAAATTGTTACTTTTTTTTTTGAGTAGTAATAAGATTATTTAAACAAATGTACCCTCAAAAGTAATTTTTATTATGTATTAACCTTAGCCCTCCTATTAGCACCCCTATGTAGAGTGTGACTCGACATCATATCTCTCACACCAACTCCTATATCCAATTGGGCTCGAAATTATAATGAACCATTTTTCATAAATATCTTAATCTAAATACATTTTCATCGCAGAATGAATAGATTTTGTGTAGTTGTAAATGTTGAAATGCCTTAAATTAACGTAGAAGTCCAAAGTGCTTAATTCTATTCTTTATAGATAATAAATGTCTTAAACCATAGGCGTCTTTAAAAAAAAATCCATTGGTTCCCAATGTCGGATATTATAGGGATGTGCGTTCCACAGCTCGACTGCTTTAATAGTGGAGGAGTTTCGCTAGTATTTAGTATGCCTAAAAGGAAATTATGGTTTAAAGATTTTTAAGCTAGTAAGGTGTAATGGGAAGATATTAAACAGAAAAAAGAAGATTGAAGATGTTCTAGATTCGTTTTGTATATGGTAGATATTATTTATGTTGTAATAGTTGGAGCATAGCAAGACGTACGACAGTGAGACTGAAGAACGTTTCCGCATGAAGATATTTGCGGAAAATCGTCACAAAGTAGCTCGTCACAACCAACGCTTCGCCAAGGGCGAGGTGTCATATCGCTTGGGGACCAACAAATATGCCGATATGTTGCACCACGAGTTCGTCCACACCATGAATGGATTCAACCGCACATCTAAGTGAGTTGACCAAATAGACCTTACTCCAATAATTTGTAATTGCTAATTTAGGTATTTATTTGGACAAATGCCCATGTATACACAATGATGCGTTACTAGTGGTCGAAATACGGCCATAATTAATTAATTTTAGTATTTAGTTCAAACAAAATATCCTTCTTTTTCTGGCCTTATTCCACTTCAATTGGGGTCGGCTCTCCTAACCTCTTTTCGCCACAAATCACGTCTATGCATTGTTCCGCCAAATGAAAAAAAAGCGATTTAAAAAATATGCTGTCCATGAACTTGATAGGTATATGATGTAAACGATGTTTTTTGAAATACAAAAATAACCAAGTTACACAACAATGGAACATCAGAAATTTGATGAAATTTTTACCACAATAGTAACTCTAATGAAACATCCTTAGTGCTAGTGTTTACAGTAGATAGACTTTTCACATACTTGTTAGCGATTGACAAATACACGTATATATACTCTGTAATATCCATGTGTCTGTATGGTACTGTTTTTTTTATTTATTGTATTTTATATGCATAAATTTTGAATAATATTTGCATTCTGCGCTAAACTATAAGGAGGGAAATTTCATACTCCTCTATTCGCGCAATTTTCGTAAAAACGTATATGAAATTTTTGCCTTAAGTATTAATATATAAATATATTTATAATATAGTTAATGAAAACAAAAAAAGGAAAAACTGTTCTAGATAGGGACAAAAATGACCAATTACTGGGACTGTACTTGTCGGTAACACCTGGCTATACAGAGCAGATACATGGGATACTTGTTGGCTATAGGCAGTTNTGTAATAGTTGGAGCATAGCAAGACGTACGACAGTGAGACTGAAGAACGTTTCCGCATGAAGATATTTGCGGAAAATCGTCACAAAGTAGCTCGTCACAACCAACGCTTCGCCAAGGGCGAGGTGTCATATCGCTTGGGGACCAACAAATATGCCGATATGTTGCACCACGAGTTCGTCCACACCATGAATGGATTCAACCGCACATCTAAGTGAGTTGACCAAATAGACCTTACTCCAATAATTTGTAATTGCTAATTTAGGTATTTATTTGGACAAATGCCCATGTATACACAATGATGCGTTACTAGTGGTCGAAATACGGCCATAATTAATTAATTTTAGTATTTAGTTCAAACAAAATATCCTTCTTTTTCTGGCCTTATTCCACTTCAATTGGGGTCGGCTCTCCTAACCTCTTTTCGCCACAAATCACGTCTATGCATTGTTCCACCAGATGAAAAAAAAAACGATTTAAAAAATATGCTTTTCATGAACTTGACATATATTATGTAAACGATATTTTTTGAAATACAAAAATAACCAAGTTACGTAGAACGTCAGAAATTTGAAGAAAAAATACCACAATAGTAACTTCTCTAATGAAACCTCGTTAGTGCTAGTGACAGTAGATAAACTTTTCACATACTTGTTAGCGATTGACAAATACGCGTATATACTTTATAATATGCATGTGTCTAGATGGTACTGTTTTTTTTTTGTTTATTATATTTTATATGCATAAATTTTAAATATTTTTTTGCATTCTGCGCGAAACTATAAGGAGGGAAATTTCATACTTCTCTATTCGCGCAATTTTCGTAAAAACATATATGAAGTTTTTGCCTTAAGTATTAATATATAAATATATTTATAATATAGTTAATGAAAACAAAAAAAAAAGAAAAACTGTTCTAGATAGGGACAAAAATGACCAATTACTGTGACTTTACTTTTGTTGGTAACACCTGGCTATACATGGGATACTTGTTGGCTATAGGAAGTTTCTACACGAACAAAAAAACTCAGTTGTGTATACATCTAAAGTAATAAATCCTAAAATATCAAATAGCAGATCCGCAATCACTCATGTGCACTAAGTACATCCATATCACTAGATATATCGTTGGTTTCCCTTCATTTTATTGTGTAACGGCTCTGGGTTCTAGCCATTTACATCTTACTAATATGTGTGTTAAAGTTATGGCGATTCTTTAATTTGATAATTAACAAAAGGGAAGCTATAAATTAATAATTAGGAAAATAATAATATAGTTGTAGCAAACAAATAATATTTGTAAGAATACTAAATATTTTTATCGTAATTAACCCTTGAAGTTAATGTGGTTTTAGTTTATTATCCGATTGCGGAATGCGTAAATATGTCTCGAGGTTCAATGTTGTTGACATCTTGTCTACTTCCTGGCCATATTCACTATTGATAACCTATATATATATAATGTATTATTTTTTCTTTTAACAGCAGGGACAAACTAAAAATTTTAAATTATATATATATCAGATGTCAGTTAATAATGTTATAAAGACCTTTTTAAAGAATGTATGTGATTTTTTTTGAAACTATATAATGCAAATTTAAAATTTTTAGTTTGTCCGTGCTGTTAAAAGAAAAAATAATTGAAAAATCTTACAATAATTTGAAAGATACTTATACGATTGAAAAGGGTGGGAGTGAATGAATTTCTCTAATATAAATATAATAAATTAATATTATATTGTAATGATGAAAAAAGGTATACGTCTGACTTTGTTGTGGGCTCTTCTCAGCAAGGTGCAAGGGAACCCTCGTAGCTATAGATTTTAGGTCGTTATTTAATATCATCATCAGTCGTACATAAGAACTAATGGTGAGAATACTTACTCGTATATTTAATTCAAAAAGCCTACTAGAATAAAGAATTTGAATTTACTACGAAACGACATGTCATGTTAATACAAAGTTTAACGAAAGTTTAACAGTGTATAATCTGTGAATTTTTGTTATTTAATTGTAAATATATTATTTAAACTGAGAGCGTTACGTTCGCAATAAAATGCGTATACTTGAGTAATTTTATCACCGCCTTATCAATATACTTATTACAGTTGATATATATAATTGAACATTAGATCGTTTGAAATATTTTTCAAATAGATTTTTTCCGGCCTCGAACACTATAAAAATTTTAATGTGTAAACGAGGCTCATCAGGCTATCAGATCTACAGGACATTTCATCCTTAAACCAATCCTTCTGGTTTATTTTGTGATCCAGGCATTTCGTTGTAGATTTTAATATATATAAGAAATATATGTAAATGGTTCTTGAATATTTGCTTTTATCGTATGTTCTTGGTTATCTCTCTATTTATATGAATATTGTAGCTACAATCTTTCATATAATAATTAGTATGATGTTCAGGAAATATTCACATGTGTTATAACAACAACAATATAATGACTTGCAAATAGTTGAGAGGAAAAATAACTGTAGAGGAAAATGTTATCTTTTAGGTAGTAACATCACAGTTTTACCTGTGTATAAAAATGAATGCCACTTATCGTTGTAATTTTATAACTCAAGAACGGGGTTATCTATCCAAACCAAATGTTTAAGCTTTGTTCAGACTATATAGTAGATGGTTTATGTGAAGTTTGAACAAAATCGGTCGAGCGATTCGTCATTTATCACATGTTTCGTAACAAATGAATTCAATAAATGGCGGATCATATTAATGGGGTTTATGCTGTCAAATTGAAACTTTTTTCTGATAGGATAGGCATTGAAAAATGTTCCAATTTTTTTATTATTTCACTTTATACGTAGCGGAGACCGGACCGGGCCGTTAGTGTCATAAATATTTTCCCAATAATTTAAATATTTTTACATGTTGAAGCTCGTTAAATATTTAGTTCGTACAATGGCGGCCTTTAGACACGGCAAGTGGGGGTTTTATCTCCCCCGGGGCTCTCTACTCTCTTTCCTTCGTCGTGTTTTCAACTGCCTCATTGATCTTATGGTTAGCATGTTCGGCGGCAGACTTGAGGTTCTGAACTGGAGTGCGATTTTCTATCGAGAGTTAACTATTAAGATTTTCTCAATATTTGCCCGAAGTTGCGTAGTTGATGGTGTGCTCTACCTCCTTGCCTTGGAGAGCACGTTTAGCCGTCAGTCTTGTGCTTGATCTGTTGTGCTGTGTGAAGAGTAGACCACCTACATTGGAGTAGCGTTGTCTAAAACCCTCTCTCGTATGAGTGAGAGGCCTGTGCCCATCTGTGAGACGTTAATGGGCTGCTACTTACTTACTTTACTTACTAATAAAGATAACTGGTTGAATTAATATTTTCTTTCGTTAGGCACAATAAGGGTCTATATGGAAAGGGTAAGGAATCCCGCGGCGCTACTTTCATCAGGCCAGCCAACGTGAAGATGCCCGAGCAGGTGGACTGGAGGCCTCAGGGTGCTGTCACCGAGATCAAGGACCAGGGCAAGTGCGGCTCCTGCTGGGCATTCAGTACTGTGAGTGTGCACATAATTTGTAGACACGAAGTGCATTTGTGGGTTTAAATGCCCTTTTTAATTTTTTTATTGGGACCATCTCCATCTCAAAATTGATCTATTCGTTTCAGTGGTTTGTTAATTTGAAATGAAAAACGAACACCCCAATTTTGTATATTTGAAAATTAAATTTGCACATCGGTTTGTTCTTGGTTTCATGGCCTCCTGTTAAGTCTTTATTTCTCGTTTATAATATGTATACACATTATTTGCATTTGTTACGATTTCTACGTGTCAAAATCTTGAAAAATAAACTAAGATCGGCAAAATGTATGTACTCGTATATTGCAACTATGGCAAATAATTAAGATATTGTTAACACTGCAACACAGTTAATTTGCTAGGCTTTGTGTTTACTGTTATTTTATTTTATTTCACGATTCTAGTTTCTCTTGTGTGTTGGTGAGTCAGTCAAACAGGTTTAAATATGCAGATATGCTATATGATATTTAGCATGAAACTTAATATGACAATAATCTATTCAGTATAAATAGTGTTACTTACATTTATTTACCTTATCAACATATTATAAAGAACACATTTTTATCTAATGTATCAGTCTATTTAACTATTTCATCCACTAATTCATTGCAAGAGTACCAAAATAATCTTGATCTGTTGTTTTTTGGTTTCATCTTTTTTGTACTGTAGATACTTTTAATGGTCGAGACCCTTAACATAACCGCATTCCAAGAGTATCACGTTAACTAATTTCTTTATAACTCGTTATTCCAGGTCATACTCGCTTTGTAATCGGTATTTTCTCGATATTGCGTTTGTCCCGGTGTATTCGATACGCATCTGTTTAAACAGCTGGTGTACTGAAATCCAATACTGATTATTCATGCGGTAGGTTAATAAAACAGACACTAGGAACACAATTTGCTAGAACTGTGCCATTATAACTACATAAATATTAGTCATTGACAAATGAGTCACGTGTCGAAGTAGCTTCGCGTTATATCTTATTTACCTATCGATTATTTCGTTGTTGAACTTCTTTTGTTTCCACTTGCGATTAAAATGGGTCATTTATACGTTTTCGTTAGGTCTCTTTAAGAACGTACGATAATTTTTTGATTAACTTTATCTAAAGTACATTTTACAAAGGCAACACCATAACAATCACATGTGCCTAAGTCTAGTTATATATATATATATATATATATATATATATATATATATTCAAAATCTGCTGGTTAGCCATGTTATTCTATCCTATGTCAAATAAGTAGAAATTTTAACAAAAAAAGAACCGCCTTCAAAACAAACTTACAAATACATTAATATGTTCTAAAAAGTAAGAAAAAATTGCGTATTCTTTTAGAGTGTTTTTCGTATTGTTATATTTGGAGTCGGTGTCAGCCCAGGTAGATGTTCCCCGCTTGTCCACTTGGCAGCTCTCGCGTCTCTCCCACCTATAGCTATATATGTATGTAGGTACTTTGGCTGTCACCAACTCCAAATATAAGAATACGAAGAACACTATAAAAGAATACGCAATTATTTCTTACTATTTAGAGCATATTAATGTATTTGTACGTTTGTTTTGTAGTGAATCTGAAGTAAACTAACAAATTTGTCTCAATATATGTACACCTAAAACGCGTTTCTCATATGAGATAACACTGTTTAAATGAAACAACTTTACAAAGTTAAATTTACATTAATATCGCCACACCCGGGATCGAACCCGAAACCCTTATACCACCGCTTCACACATTCCAATGCAGCAACAAACGTAAGGTCATTGGCATTTGATTACAGACAGTTATAGATTTTGCAAAAAAATCACACTCTTACTGTAAGCCGTTGAGGAGTTCGATTGATCTTGATATTTAACTACGACTAGCACTTACCATACCGAAGTTACGGTAGGCGACTCAAATATCTGGATAGCTTATAGAAGATTCTGCCGAGTATCGTTGATTTGCTCCTAAGAATTGAAGAGTTCCGTCACTTTGTCATGGATTCCATTATCAGAACCTTACCTAACTATCACAAAACAACCCTTGAAGTATATTCTTTCTAATGAAAAAGAATCATCGAAATCGGATGGCGTGATCTTGAGTTATTCGTCCATTTGTCGAGCACATGCTTGCGCAAATTTAAGACTTATCCGGTTTTCTCATGGATGCCATCATCAGAACTGGTTTTAAAAAAAATGGGACCCTAGGATGAGCACAACCTTTCATTTAAAAAAAAATCCTCAAGATCGGTCCACCCAGTCGGAAGATATGAGGTAAAATACAGACGAATTGATAACCTCCTCCTTTTTTGAATTCGGTTAAAAAGGTACAATGACCCTTGCATACTTGTGAATTGACAGACCCCTTACCAAGGTGTGACTACAAATTCTGATTTGAAGATTGCGTGTCCAAATAACCTTAGAATCTGCAGTTACGTTATATTTAACCTAAGAGTCCAACGCTTTTTTAATCACTTGTTTTGTTATATATTATCCGGTTTTACTGCTTAGAAATTTTTTATCTTTCTATTTTCCGAGAGTTCGATCAAAATCAAAATAATCTTTATTCAAATAGGCTCAAAAACCACTTTTGAATCGTCAGTAGTGTGTCCGTTGGTAACCAATCTACCACCGGTTCGGAAAGTTGGATCCGCTGATAAGAAACCGGCAAGAAACTCAACGGTTACTCTTTAGTTCTGTATGCTACAATGTGTAATATATTACTTCTGTGAGCAACGGGAATCAAGTCCAAACATTTCTATCGCTTAAATAATCTTCAAAATTATAATATGCCTTTTGTAAAAAGATGTTTTTGACATATTTCTTAAAATTATGTGGAGGCAAATCTAAAACTGATTGAGGTATTTCATTAAAAATGCGTATGCTCAACCCGACAAATGATTACTGCAAAGTCATAGTATACGTTATTTCTGTTTACTAAGAATTATTAAAACATAAGTAATATTTATCTATAAAGGCCTTTGTGTACGAATTTATGATACTGGTTTTCCATTAGATAAAATGAGGTTACTAACCTCCTATTTGCATATTTTTGAAGCGCAGGCTATTTTGTGTTGCTTTTTGTTTACAAAAACCGGCTGAACTCATATTTCGTTACATTACGTCATATGACCTTTGGACACGAACTTGCCAGACTGTATTTTCCTCGTCAAAATGCGTATAAACTACGATCATAACAAACAAGATTAGCTACGTCACTATATCACTTCGTAATAATAGTGACATAATTCGAAAAACGATATTTTATATGTGAGCCCTTTGAAAATTGACAAAATTATATTCTGTTGTACCACAGCAGCATTTTTGCCGATTTGAACATCAGTTTTTGATGAAAGGATATACAAAGTATTCTATATTCATCGGTGTCCTTAGTTTGGTCGTTAATGTTTAATAAAAACGTTGAATTGTATGATTATTCCATCAAGACAGCGAACTGTGTATATTTTGTATGTGTAGCAGTACAAAAAATTGTATTGCGTTTGAGCATTGATCGGTCACGGTCGTAGCAGTCGAGTAGTTTGGTCTATTATGAGGTCAAACAACAGGTATACTGCTATTGCTCTCAAAATATATAAGCAACCTTGCAACTTATTACTGCCACGGGAAACGAATTGATTCTTTGCAAATCTATATTTTTCATATAATATAAAAACAAATTCTATAATATAAATAAAATTAAACTGCCTCATTGGTCTAGTGGTTAGCATATTCGACTACAGACATAATATCAATATTGAGTTTTCTATTTAAGATTTTCTCAATATTTGCCCGAAATTGGGAAATTGGCGGTGTGATCCACCCCCGTGCCTCTGAGAGCACGTTAAGCCGTCGGTCCTGCGCCTGATCTCTCTCCGGTCGCGTCAGATTCCCGTCACATCGGACTATGAGAGTGAAGGAAGAGAGAGTGCACTTGTGTTCTATGCCTGCCAATCCGCAGTGGAGCAGCGTGGTGGGTCTATGCTCTAAAAACCCTCGCTCCTCGGAGTAAGGAAGGCTTGTGCCCAGTAGTGGGAAGTTAATGGGCTGCTACTTACTTATAAAAACAAAATTCCAAAAGTTAAATTCAAATTCGAAATTTAATTCATATTCCCTAATATTGACAAAAAACACGTGGAATATTGATTTACAATTCGTTATTTGAGATATCAATAAGTTATTTGTATTAATTTTCGACACTTAATATTTTGACAACATTTAAATTAATTGAATTCCCAACATATTCTTCCTAACTGTTGAGGGAGAGATCCCTCTAACTGTCGAAAATCTAAAGTTTTAGATTTGTATAAATATAAATAATAGTTAAAAATTAGTTTGTCAAAGAAATTTCATTTCTGAACCGTGTACTTTGTAAGCACGCTCTTTTTAAAACGTCATCACGCCTCATTCCCACAGGGTAGGCAGAGACAACGTCCTTCCACTTGCCACGATCCTTGCATATCTCCATCGCTTCTTTAATGAGAACATTAAACTTTTCATACACAGTTCGTCGGTTTAGAGTACTCTTGACTTGGCCATTAATTAAAATGTCCTGGATTTGATCCAGGAATGTTCGCCTTGGTCTTCCCCTTCCAACTTTCGCATAAATCCTTTTTGTCAGTCTCCTTTCATTCATTCTCTCTACATGCCCAAACCATCTAAGCATACCCTTCTCAATTTTAGTCACTACAGCTTCTTTTAAACCACAACGTTCTCTTATCACACTATAATAATAAAAATATTATTGCAAAATACATTTGCTGCTATGAAAAATTCGGAAAATACAAAATTAGTATAAAATTAATCATATATTTGATTGAAAATAGTTTAATTCGGGGTAGTTCATCCAAGAGCCATTTGTTTTTGCACCAACAGGCTGCAGTGTTTGTAACTGGAGTAAAAACGCTTATTATCTTTTAGCCGTTGACGATGTTTGTAAACTTTGCGATATGTGGGTAGACACGTAATGTGATATCTCTCTGTAATCAGTTACATTGCTGTGTGACGTATATGTTATAAGTCTCATTGATTTATTGTAATATCTATATACAACATATAAATACAGTTTGAGTGATCGTTGGTGACTTTAAAATGCAACTTAAAGGCCATAGTAATGTCTTCTTTAAATAGTAAGACGATAATATTCTAAATAGAGTATAAGGAATAATAACGAACACAGCATATTGCAGAATAGTAACCAAAAAATTTTCAAATTGGATAAAATGATGCTGTGGTATCAAAACGCGTCACACAAATTTGTTTTTTTTATTGTTTCATTCCTCTTCTAAAGTAGCGTTAGGTATTTTTGTGCTAATCATAATAATCTTAAAAAAGTCAACTTAAACAACAGTTACATGGGTGTCATCGATATTTTCATGTCGAATATAACAAACAACTACGTATTTAATATAACATTATTCAGCACTCTTTCGCTAAGTGTCATTAACGATCACTTATAATACGTAAAAAGACAATGGACGATATAATGAAACAGTTAATGTAGAATAATTAGTAGAGGTAACAATAGTTCTGATAACAAAGATCTTTATTTGCATACATTTAGTTTATTTATATAATATGTATGCGAGTTATCGGTTTCAAGCTGTAACGACTTTAGAGGCGCATGGAACCTTTTTAAAATATCTATATATATTAATATATATCAATCAATAAAACCAAGGAAGATTTAAATGGTGAGTAAATACAAGAAATGGGCTAGCGTGTATTATTAAAATACAAAAGCTCCTTAAAAAAAGAGAAATAATACTTGACATATAGTAAACGACAATTTCGCTTTCCCTTCAAAACTACTGTCAAGCATTTGCTGTTCGTCCTGCCGTTTAGGCATCAATGAAATTTAAAAATCAAATTAAAATTAGAAAGTGATTTCTTTTTTATTTTTTTGGTTTTGAATGTTAAACGTGACGGCCTCGCTGGCGCAGTGGTGCGAGTATTCGCTTTGCTAGCGGAGGTCCCGGGTTCGATCCCCGGTAGGACGAATTTAGGAAATTGTATTTTCTAATTTGTCTGAGTCTGGACTGGTGGGAGGCTTCGGCCGTGGCTAGTTACCACCCTACCAGCAAAAACGTACCGCCAAACAAAGAGATTTGTGTTCCGGTACGATGCTGTGTAGAAACCGTAAGGGGTATATCGCCTCTTAACAGATTAGCGCGCTTCCATCTTAGACTGTATCATCACTTACCATCAGGTGAGATCACAGTCAAGCGCTAATCTGTCAGCAATAAAGAAAATAAAAAAAACTGATGTTCGTGGCGTCGTTCAGAAATTAATTTAAATGACATTGACAACCAACAATTATTGATCGCAACTATAATATTTTACAGACTGTGGCAGTAATACTATGACACGTTATTCTTATGTTGTATATAAGATATATATGATTTTCGAATGATAAAGTTTCAATTCAGTTCCAAACAATAAAACTTCAGCTTTATAATATTAATAGCAAATTAAATTATTAAATAAGGAGTGGCAAATTACAATGCCACATGTTATTTGTAAATATTAAAACTACCAAAACTCCATACGAATTACCATGAAAATCTTTGTGACAAAAATTCTTTACTTACACTTATTGAATATATAAACATATAACATATCAGAGGGATATCATAAAAGTTTTTTGATTTGATGGATACATTGATAAAAATATTTTGGTGTCATCAAACACTTTGTATGTTATATTTCTCATTTATAAATTCTGAGGAAACTTCTTGTTGTAGGCGCACAAAGACATCAGTATAAACTAACATTTTTTGGACGTCTTTACCCGTACAGCTTTAATGCTATTGGAAATATTACATTTATTGTCTTCAAATTCAAAAACAAAAAACATGCCTTGTTCGCAGTAAACTTTTAAAACTGGAAATAGATTTGGTTAAAGAATAATACACATCAACGTGTAGGTATTTTTACTGGCATGCCTATCAATAGTTTAATAAATCGTACTAGTAGGAATTATACTATGACCAATGTGCTGATTCTAGAATGTTATTAAATAACACCATATCTAATTTAAATGTAATTGAGTCGTACTTTATGGGCACTAGAATGAGTGACTGTAGGTTTTAATCAAATTAACAAGAATTTATTTTTTAAAAAGATATAACATCCTTGGGTTGGATACTTATGTATAGTCAATAATTGGTCCAAACATATATCCACTGTGAAACATACCTTTTGTTTTTCACAGGGGAAATTCTTCTAAAGATACCCTGCCTCTTGGGGAAAAAGCCAGGTGATGTAGGATTATACCCACTAAAACCCCCTCGGTGGCCCTCCTCGGCACATGTAAGGTGGCACCAGGATGTCCGTGGGAACTTTCGTCTGGTGCCGCCAATGTGAGATGACATACACATCCCGTTGTCTGACTGCAATGTACCTTAAGGCCACGTAAGCTATATTCCTCCCGGGGTTGTCTACAACAGAACAGTGCGGGCCCCCACTCTCACCGTTCGCAACCCCTCTTGGTGAAGCGTTGAACGACTGCTATGCAACCATGCTGCCCCTGCGTCTTCGTCTCCGTGAGGGATCGGAGCTCTCTCGTGCTCGCTAGACGGTCTCCTTTTTTTACTAAGACGGTTTCGCAAAAGCAGACCACCGCCGTCCAAGCATCAGCATTCATCAGCATGGCCGCAACTACAGTTAGTTGTGAAACATACCAATTCGATACTGAATTATCGAATCATTAAAGAAACTCTTAAAATTTATAAAAACGATAATCAATAGCCTTAGCTTTTAAAAATCTATTCCCTCTTTGATGGTGTAATAATATAATATCCAATAAAAAAACTTAATATGTAGTTTTTTTTGTAAACTTTACTCGTATGAAATCATCTTGTATTGTTCGCGAAGGCATAAGTAAATCCTGCGAGTTAAAACGAAATCCTTTTTCCAGGCATCGTTTTTGTCTAGGTTTGCACTGGTTGGAGGCTTTTGCCCTGGTTAGTTACCACCCTATCATCAAAGTCTACTTTGTCTATCCCCATTAATAAGCTGTTGAATGTTGCTGTTAATAGAAACCCTGTTGTCCGTTCACACAGACCGGCTCGGACAGAATAACACATTTTGATTGCGATTAAAATAGTGTGAATTAGTTGAAATAAGGTTTATTTTAACATTTCACCTCTTTTGTTTAGGCAATTTCAAAACAGGATTCTGCTTTGCTCTTCTGTCGGAGTCGATTTATGTGAACGGACCCTAAACCCTCTTGCGATTGCAATGTATTTAGAATAAAATAGACACGGTGTTCAATAAAAAAACTAAATATATTAATAATAAACTAAATAAATTATATTTAGTCTACCTCGATAACGGAGTTGTATAAATTGGTAAGTAGTCTGGCCGTTGGTAATAAATTTACCATCGGTTCAGAAAGTTGATTCCGCTGAGGAGAAGCCGGCAAGAAACTCGACGGTTACTACTTTTAATTTAGTTTTTGTACGTTACAACGTGTTTAGCTTTCATGTGTAGCTAGAATCTAGTCGAAACATCTTAGTCGCTTCGAATAATTTGCTAATAGGTCGTTTTTAATATATTTCTTAAAACTATGTGGAAGCAAACCCAAAAGGGACTTTGGTATCTTATTAAAAATGCGTATGCTCAACCCGATATGATTTCTGAAGCTTGTTCACTCTAAAATATGACATTACAATTTGTTTCTATTCCTTGTGTTAAAATTCTGTTTAGCTCTTTTTGTTGTATAAATGAATATTATTACGGATATATAAAATGTTATTCAATATATATTGTGAAGGTACTGTGAAAATTAACTTATAATGGTTACCCTTAATACTCTGTTTCCAATGTAATTTATTACGCAATTATGAATACGACTCTTTGTGTTGTTAGACGGGCGCACTTGAAGGCCAACACTTCCGTAAGACCGGCTTCCTAGTGTCGCTGTCGGAGCAGAATCTTGTAGACTGCTCGGCTGCATATGGTAACAACGGCTGCAATGGAGGTCTCATGGATAACGCCTTTAAATACGTGCGCGACAACCACGGCATCGACACTGAGAAAACTTATCCCTACGAAGGAACCGACGACAAATGCAGGTAAGATTCTCGATAACCTTCGAAGCATTGTGATTGTTCATCCTAAGCAGAGATAAGTCTATCTTTTATAATTGACAGACTAAAACCTATTTATTAAAGAACTAATTTGTCTTTATATTATGTTACGCAATGTTGGGCAGGTCAGTTAGTGATTTGGTCTCAAGTAGACCGTATGCTCATTTGTCAATTATCATTCGCAGGTATAACCCACGAAACTCGGGAGCGGATGATGTGGGCTTCACAGACATCCCAGAAGGTGACGAGGAAAGTCTGAAGCAAGCCGTGGCTACTGTAGGCCCAGTGTCCGTCGCTATCGACGCCAGCCAGGAGTCCTTCCAGCTGTATTCCAGTGGAGTCTACTACGATGAAGAATGCTCACCAATGAACCTTGACCACGGCGTAAGTAACGTATTTTACGAAAGTTCTTCCATTATGCACTTAAGCTCAAAGAGATTTTAAAACTTGTAGTGGATGTTTTAATCAGGATTTGTTTAACCCATATCGTAAAATAAATTTATGAACGCCGGCTGCATGCACGAAAAAGCATGACTCATCGTTACGTCTCGACTGAGCCAAGCGTGAAAGCGATAGCGCAAAACAAACGATAACGAGGCGCGATCGGCCTAAGTGTTCAGCTTCTAACGCAGGTGATATTAATTCAATTCATAAATGTATCCAATTTTTTGTTGGCCTTATCACACGTAAAATTATCGTCCGTAAACAGACTTAATAGACAAGTCAGTCTAAAAGTTATACATAAGTGAAATTTTATCAAAGTTTTATCAAATATTAACAAAACCAACGTGTTCGATTATCGAACCAGCGTTTCCTATGTAAATTTAAACCCTTTATTTTGTAGGTTCTGGTAGTGGGGTATGGATCAGATGAGGATGGTGGTGACTATTGGCTGGTGAAGAACTCATGGGGCCGCTCTTGGGGTGAACTGGGCTACATTAAGATGGCAAGGAACCGCAACAATAGCTGTGGCATTGCCTCCTCTGCATCCTACCCTCTCGTCTGATTACATTCACAAACACAGGGTTAGCAAGCGTTTATAATCACACCATTAACTTACACATGCAAATAAATTCAAACTTTATGCTATCTTGATTTAAAGCACGTTCTCAAATAACAAATATTTTAGTATTGTCTGTTTATTCTATAGGTGTATTATGTATAAAAAAATTACCTAAAAAGGTTATATATTCTAGAACATTCTTTATTGTCATTGTTTGATGTATAAATCTATCAGATGTAGAATCTAAGTGATTTAGAACGCAATGATCTACAAAATGGCGTCAAAAGATTTATCAAATATCACTCTTCTTTAATCTGCAAAAAGGTATTTGAGATGTGTCAATATTGAATTAAATGTCTGTTATTTTAAATTGTACTTCAAGGTGGCAACTTTTGAATTTGTTTTCTATTATTTATAATTAATTACAAGTGAGGAATAAATGTAAATTAGACATGTGTAGTCCAATGTAGACCCTGTTATAACTGCTTTTGTAGCACTGTAATCGCTTATATGATACATTTTAGATTTAATTGTAATGATACTAATATTTTTAAGTTAAATGATTTTTAAGATTAATAAATATTATGTTTCCTACTGTCTATTTTTCGTTACATCCGTCTAGTTTAGTTATTTATTTGGGATCTCTTGGGAAGGGTTTTTGTAAAGGATAAAATTATAAAAAATGCGAGACATCAAAATTATATCGTACTGGCAGATTGCACAAAGGTATAGTTTTGTCAGGATATAAATGTGGGATAACGAAAAATTAAAATAAAATGTTATTTCCCTAAGTGGCAACGCATCGCCTTAGGACCTGGAAAATATATAACTGAATAAGGCGTTGATTGCTCCTTCCTAAAATAAATTGATATAACATTGTATGAAAATATGATATTGCTAATGAATTTACAGGAAAAAAGACGTCTTAATTTATTTCCATTGCCTAATCAATTTAATAATATAAGTACCGCATCTATAATATAGTCTTTTAATTAATTACAAAGGCCAAAAAAAGGGGTGTGTGTTCTACACGGTTTAAAGGTTCTACTTCTCTGGCTATATACAAGACAAAAAGATAAAAATATTTCAAAACCTAAAATGTTGACTAGCTAACTTCAGGGTGTCGGTTTTTTGTGACGGTGTGCGCGCGCATCTTAAAAATGTACTCTCATCACATTTTTCCCTTACGCTAAAAGAAGTATAACTTCAAAAATATAATTTCCATGAAGTAGGTATGTCATAGATAGATAATATCTATATACTGGTTATGTAATATAAATACATTGAACGAAAAGGACTTTAAGTTTAGTCAACTGTCGTTTAAAATAGAAGATGGGAAATAATAAGAGAGCAGTCTATATTAAATGCGATACTTGAGACATTGAAAAAAGCTAGTTTAGTAATCAAATGACGGCGAATGAATATACATACCTAGCATCACGTCTCATTCCCATAGGGGTAGACAGAGACAACGTTCTTCCACTTGCCACGATTCTAGCATATCTCCTTCGCTTCTTTCATTCTCATTAAACCTATCATACAAGTTCGTCGGTTTAGAGTGCTCTTGACCTGGCCTTTATTGACAATGTCCTGGATTTGTTTTCCAGGAATGTTCGTCTTGGTCATCCCCTTCCAACTCATAAATCCTTTTTGTCAGCCTCCTTTCACTCATTCTCTCTATATGCCCAAACCATCTAAGCATACCTTTCACAATTTTAGTCACTATGTCTTCTTTTATACCACAACGTTCTCTTATCACATTATTTCTTACGCTGTCACTCAGTTTACATCCACACCTTCTCAACGCTCTCATCTCTACCGCATTTATTTTACTTTTCTGATTCTTCTGCCATACCCAACGTTCACTACCATACATAAGTGTTGGCACCAACGCTCCAGCATGCAAAGCCAGTCTGGCCCTTTGAGACAGCATCTGGCTATTCATAAAGGCGTGCAGAGCACCATTTACTATATTCCCTGCATGTACATTCCTTTCAATTTCATTTTCACTTGTTCCATCTTTTGTAAATTTAGATCCCAAGTATACAAATTCTTTCACCTCTTCCACTTGTTCCCCATCTATCAAAATATTGCTACTTTCTTTCCATATTTTTATGTATACAAGATAAAGACCTTAAAGCTTTATACTAAGTATTTTATTAAAAATCCTTTAAATAGAAAAAGTAATATGTACAAGAAGTAATAATAATACAGCAAAAAAGTTTTATTTTATTTACTCACATAAATACTATCAATATAATCTAAACAGTTTGACGGCTCCTACGTATTAACGTTAATTATACACTAGCAGAAAAAATTAAAGGAACAAAAAATAAATATCTACATTTTTAACAATTTTTCTAATGGCTGTATCTGTTTTAAAAATGGTTTGGAGCATTGGAGCAAATTAAAAGCATTTTGAAGCTTGAAGTTTTTGCAAATAACACGTACGTTATGCATATCATGAAAAAAAATTCGAACTTTTTTTATCCTAGGATTTTACACTTGATCTATACATAGGGGCCATCAAAATAGTCGTTAAAAAGAGGAGGCGATAATAGTTTAATTAAAACAATGAATGTTACAGAATACTGTTTGTTATCACAGGTCATTCAATTAGAACAGTGCCCAAGTGTCCACTGTTATGACAACTATTGGTATAAACCGTATTCCAGAGATACTAATTATAATAATAGTATTGTCTGTCCATGATAAGACGGGACTCCGTGCTGCGTAGTGACCGGCGACCCGTTCACAGTTCAATCACATGCTAATCGTATCAGTGACCCACTTGTAATGTAGAATTATAAATATATGTAACACTACATCGATGTAGTACCACAAACATCTTGTCACCAGACGAGGATTTAAGTACGAACTGTTGTTTCAGCAGGAATATTGTTCACGGAAATTGGCTAACTAAAGTACGATTTTACGACTGACAAACTTGCACTATTGTGACAAGCAAACGACGGTGGTTGTTAATTTATTGAATAAAATTTGGCGTTTTATTTCTCACCAATCACAGGGATTACATTAATTACACAAACAACTTTATTTTTAGAAATGACAAATATGTATATACGCTATAGCTACAAACATTTTTATATACAAACTTATAAATATCTATTGAGACTGTGAGTTGAAACAAAATATACTATAAAAACGAACGATGCTTAGCAATATCATTTAACGTATTATTTATAAATTAAAGGGAAAGGTCGATTTACAAATTAAAGGGAAAAGTCGCGAACAATAAGTATACCAAAACTGCCTCATTGGTCTACTACTCAGCTTGTCCGGTTGCAAATACGAGGTCCTAGGATTCAAAAATTGATATTGAGTTTTCTGTTAAGAAATTTTCAGTAACCCCGTGCCTCAGAGACCACGTTAAGCCGTCGATCCTGTTATGTGTATCTGTGAACTTTGTGGTTAACTTATGACTAGATGGTCTGTAATACATACATGGAATGGATATGTCAATACCATGTATGTATTACAGACTATCTAATCATGATATGTCATGAGAAGGGAGGATAGCCATGTATGCAAGAGGGCCCAAAATGTGATGCGGCAGGGCCGGGGAATACGACCAAAAAAGTGTGGATGAACCGCGTGAAAGAGGATATAAGGTGTGTAGAAATGACAGCTGATAGAGTGAAGTGGCGAAAGGAAACATGCTGTGAGCCCCTACGACAGCTCACATTCGCGAAGATGATGATTCGGGATCAAAAGAAAGTGCTACCAGACTTGTCGCACAACGCCCCGCCGTCTACTTGTCACCAGACGAGGATATATAAATGCGATCGAACTGTTGTTCAGCAGGAAAGTTTAGGCCAAAGTGGCTTTCTTATAATCGTACTTACGACCGGCACGCGGGCACTATTGTGACAAGTAAACGATGCTAATAGGCTCTTTATTGGTAATTAAGTACATGTTATGATTGGCGTTCTATTTTTACGTATTATCTTCCAATCAAAGTATTTATTTATTTGTATATTATTGTATACCGCCTACCTTACTTTACACTAGGATTTTTTTATTCGCCCAAAGGTTGCCTGGAAGAAATCGCTAAGTAGCGATAAGGCCGCCTCTTGTACTCGTGTATTTTTAATTGTCCGCGTCTTTGTAATTGTGTATATTTGCGGTGTACAATAAAGAGTATTCTATCTATCTATCTATCAAAGGGGTTGAATAAAATGTACAAACAATACTATAGTCGATAATAACATTTCCCATACGATTTTACTAATTATTTATATATACATATTATTTTATGACGAAAGGGAAAAGTCGCGGACAATTGCTGTGCCAACCCCACCTAGTGGGATAAGGGCAAGAAACTATGATGACAGATAATCCGAGCCTTATTTCAGTTTCGGCACGGGGGAGTGGGGGGCGCGAGTGGATTGGGTAAGGTGTGCTAATACAATACGCATGAACAATTTAAGAATATATATGTCGGAGAATAACAGAGAACGGAGAAGCATAAAGGGCGTAGGGTTCTCCGCCGACATCGTTATTAATTGGATCCATTATTTAATTTCTTATTTTGTGGGCGTTCGTGGGTAATGTTGGTGCAATCAAACACTGTTAATTAACTCGGATTATAATGTTCAATCACTTAATGTTCCCGATATGAATTTACACAAACTCATTAACAATAATAGCTAGGAACGCGACAGTTTCAATAGTCGACCACTCCGGCCGACCGCCGCTCGAGAACTGCCGAGAGACGGGCCGGACTGCCACTTATTGGCTCTGCCCCCACGCCGACTCTTGCACTCCGACTTATATATAAAGACACTATACCCCAATAAGGACATTACAGGTCCTACGCCTGATCTCTCTCCGTGTCTATGCCATCCCATCGGACTATCAGAGTGAAGGAATAGGAAGAATGCGTGTTCAAATCACGTCGGGGTCACCAGTGTCGCGATGTGCGATGGTTTGGTAAGATGAATAAATATTACACCAATAAGGCACTTTCAACTGCCTCTTTGATCTAGTAGTTAGCATGTTCGACTACAGACATGAGGTCCTGGGTTCGAGTCCCGGGTCGGGCCAGTTCGAAATCAATATTGAGTTTTCTATTAAGATTTTCTCAATATTTGCCCGAAGTTGGGAAGTTGGCGGTGTGATCCACCCCCGTGCCTCGGAGAGCACGTTAAGCCGTCGGTCCTGCGCCTGATCTCTCTCCGGTCGTGTCGGATTCCCGTCACATCGGACTATGAGAGTGAAGGAATAGAGAGTGCACTTGTGTACTATGCCTGCCAATCCGCAGTGGAGCAGCGTGGTGGGTCTATGCTCTAAAAAACCCTCGCTCCTTGGAGTAAAGAGGTCTGTGCCCAGTAGTGGGACGTTAATGGGCTGCTACTTATTTACTAAGGCACTTTCACTTTTATTTTGAAGTCAGGAGGGGTTTAATGAAGGATTTGGATGACGACTAAGGTATGCTGAATGCTAGGATAAAAGAAAATTATAAATATTACTTTGATAATTATATGAATAGTGACGCGAGTAAAATTCAAACACGACCGGAGCGTGATTTCAAGATGTGGTTGTGTTAGCTACCTGCGACAAGATATGTCCAATGGCAGTCCCCATGGAGCGAACGAGGTACTTGAGAAACGGTGACGACGTCTAGACATTGCTACGTATATAAAAATGAGATGTACGAATCTGCGTGTCTGTTGATAATTATTTTAAAAAAGTTATTATATATGTATCACAATATATATTCTGGTCTATTCATATAATACAATATTTCTGAGTAAATATAATATATAAGCCCATTTGACAATGTAAGAGTATTTTTGAAGCTGCAGCGGATGATGCTCCCCTTCAGAGGAGGAGGCGTCTATACGAACGCCTCTTGTCTCCTTAAACATCCTCAGGCGGTTTCATCCGGGAGTGTCAGTGTGTCGGCGACTCGCGGCGAGTGTCGGCGAGTCCCACACTCCCTGCCTCGTGGCAGGGGTTCGCAAATGCATTTCCCAGGGGGAAAAATGTAAGTGTATAAATAAATGTGGTGTTCCCACTACAAGTGCACTTGTGTACACTTGTGCACTATAGATGGCCAATCTCATGCAGATATAGAAGACGATGATTATTGTTACACCAAAAAGCAATATTTTTGACTAGGACTATTGAGAGTAAAGGAATAGTTTTTTCAACATTTCTACTAATTACTACTTCTAATAGCTCAGTAGAATTAGAAGTTGATATTTTAATAATTATTAACAGTACTTTTTCTTCGGGAAAGGGGAGGGGGGATTATCGACAGCTTAACTTTTGGTTATCGGATTCATTTTTTGTTTATTCGACATCTCGCTTATTTTAGAAAAACAATAATAACCAAAGTTTTTCAGAATTAAATTTCCTTTAACTTTGTTTTTATAAAATTTTTCCTAGGTTCAATATGTTTTGAATTAAGCCCCATAAAAGGGAGTGACTTCTATTTAGTCAAAAGCTTGTTTTCAATTTTACGCAATAAGTAACGCATTTTTTTTCCTAGGTTTAAAATCATTCGATAAGGATCCAATAGGAGAGGATCAAATTTTATTCTTTCAATATCATTTTAAATTTTATGCGAAAAATGATACTTACTGAAGTTAGTGGGAAATAAATTTCATCCAAATTTGGTCCTTGATCATTTTTTTTCATAAGGTCGATATATTTCGACTAGGGCTACAATGCCTTGGATTGTAGATAACAGATATTTAAAAAGCGGGGGGCGGGCCGTGCGTAACATAAGTATCGAATAGATGTAGCCGTACTTTTAATCTACAATAACAGGTTCCCTATCCAATGAATCATATATGATACATACGTGCAAAATCATAGGCCACTAGTTCTTTTATATATTGATGTAACGGAAACAAATTTCATTTTAAATGTGGGATAGTTATATTGATTTCATGACGCGTGAGTGATGTTTCATATATATACATAGATTTATCAATTACTTGTTATTCATACAGGACATTTTAGGAAGATATTTTAGATCCAAACAGGCTCATATATGGGCACAGGAGTGCTGTTAAAATGTACACAGACGCAGCTGCGCGGGTCAGTTAGCTAAGAAATAAAACACTTAAAGACATGAAAATTGTATATTATAAAATCCAAATAATATTCACATTGACTAAACTATTTACACACAAAGGGCGAACAACCAGCCGCGGTCTGCAGACGGTCAACAACACACTTAATAAGACATTAACACTAGATATCTCTACACAACTCACGTTTCCTGTACCATTACATCGGACAATATTGTAAAGTACAATATGTATTGGATAATAGAATAGATGGTAGAATTAGCAACATGTCCAGTGGCGTAGCTAGGTAACGAAAGCCCCGGGGCAAAAAATAAATCGTGGGCCCCTACTAAACTATTTAAAATATACATCGACATATTTAGCGGAACATAAAACATATATTAGATATCAGTATCATATAAGGTTATGATACTGATATCAAACCTTTATTTTTTCTTATGTTCCGCTGTATAGTTTGTTCCATATTAGTCATGTTCAAATATCGACGCACCGCAGATTCAATGTATTCGTAATTATATTTATAAACCAGCCTGAATACAGAGTAATTCCCAACAAATGAAGGATCCACTGCAATAAATAAACTAGGGCCCCAACTAAACTATTTAAAATAGGTTGTTCAATATTCATCGTGTTCAAATTTCGACGCACTGGAGATTCGTTGTATTCGTTATTATATTTATAAAACAGCCTAGAATACAGAGGAATTCCCAACAAGTGAAGGGTCCACTGCAATAAATAAACTAGGGCCCCAACTAAACTATTTAAAATAGGTTGTTCCATATTCATCAGCTTCAAATTTCGACGTACTCCAGATTCTTCGTATTCCTAATTATATTTATAAACCAGCCTAAGAATGCAGGATAATTCTCAACAAGCGAAAGGTCCACTGCAATAAATAAACTAGGGCCCCAACTAAACTATTTAAAATAGGTTGTTCCATATTCATCATCTTCAAATTTCGACGTACTCCAGATTCTTCGTATTCCTAATTATATTTATAAATCAGCCTAAGAATGCAGGGGAATTCTCAACAAGTGAAAGGTCCACTGCAATAAATAAACTAGGGTCCAAACTAAACTATTTAAAACAGGTTGTTTCATATTCATCGTGTTCAAATTTCGACGCACTCCAGATTCATCGCATTCATAATTTTATTTATAAACCAGCCTAAGAATGCAGGGGAATTCTCAACAAGTGAAAGGTCCACTGCAATAAATAATCTAGGGGCCCAACTAAACTATTTAAAATAGGTTGTTTCATATTCATCGTGTTCAAATTTCGACGCACTCCAGATTCATCGTATTCATAATTGTATTTATAAACCAGCCTAAGAATGCAGGGGAATTCTCAAAAAGTGAAGGGTCCACTGCAATAAATAAACTAGGGCCCCAACTAAACTATTTAAAATAGGTTGTTCCATTTTCGTTGTGTTCAAATTTATAAACCAGCCTAAGAATACAGGGAGTTCTGCGAAGGTTTCAAAGATGTTCGATACTTGAAGAATCTACTGCAATAATGATGTCCAAAACTATTTAAATTTACGTCAGTACTGTCATTCGGTCAGTTGATAGATGCAGCAAATAATCACGTTTACAAACATGAACGCTCAGTGTCACATCATCCACGGCAATGATTAGTGTCCATCTCCCACTCCTTACCTAAGATTATATAACTTTTAGTTAATATATAATACGTGAATACTAATTATATTATAAATAAATAATCCTATATTAAATGATATATAATTTCCATAAAAATAATCCCTTTAAACTGTTTAAGTAAACAGTTTATAAACTTAAAACCCAATTGTCTCAAAACGAAAAACAAAGATATCAATCATTATTGCAGTAGACTTGTTGGGAATTCCCCTGTATGTTTTCAAATAAGTTGCCGTTATTAAAATCACGTTCCTGGAATCCGACTTATTTATATTACGAAAGTTTGTTAATATTTTCACATGTTCAATTTATAGTTTGTAAGTCAGAGTCCGATGGGTCCCGTTTTGCTTGGGGGACCTATGGCACTCCCCCCTCTAGCCCTCCAGTACCTACACCACTGAATATATTATGTTACACGTGTCTAGTTAATTTGCAGTCATAAAAAAATGAAATCAACCCTAATTTGGATGAGAATTTCACATAACAATTCACATCAACGTCACAAAGAAATAAATCTAGCAACACTAGAGAGAATTTACATCAAAACGATTAAGATTTTTTGATTATCAACTTTACTAAAAAAATAAACTCCTGCAAAACCAATTTGCCTGAGAATTTATTCAAAAAACAATTTCAGTAAAAAAAGATGTAGCATCTCTAATTTGGCTGACAATTTATATAGCAAATAAGCCCAGTCGTTAAAAATATGAGACTACAATTTAAAAGTTCTACGTCATAATAACTTATGCAGTTGGATTCAATAAATAATATTTACAACATAAAAACAATTTTAATTGGCACAACAATTGCATCATTATAATGTATATATTGCAACTGTTGTTTATAGATATTTTATTTAGTAATTAACTTTAACATAAATAAACATTGACAAATATGTGGAAAAATTATCTGTATCCCGTTATCTTGTAAACAAATTAAGCATTAAAGTCATAGCAATATCGTCTTTTAATTCAGATCTAATTATGAGAGCTAGTTTTTGCTACGACGATAAAAGTATGAATCAGGTTAAGTTTACAACATACTATTGCTTTGGAAGAAAAGAAATCTAGAAATATAATATTTACTTTTTAAAAACTCACATTAATATTGGCAAAAATGATGTTTTTGGTTGGTTTCAAGATTGATTTTCTAAAAAATCTCATGTAAAATTGCTACTTTTGAATTGGGTCACTATTATTCTAAAAACAGTGTTACATCCATCCATACATATCAACTTAATCATTCATTATAAAGAATTACCATTAAATTCAAACCTTACAGCCATTGATATAAAGTACATTTTGTAATAACGAAGACATCTGTAATTGTTATATTGATGATCTTGTTATTTGAATATACACTTTAAAATAAGGTTGTAAGGTTTGATTTTATCTACAATTGTTTGTAATAAATTAATAAACTTGCCTCTTGCCTTTACTTAGATAGTTTGGGAGTTTAATGTTGCCTACTAAATTAATACTGTTTAATTATTACTAACACAAATATATACACATGCATTTCAATATAATATCAACGATATATGTGAGCTGTGCCTATGCTTTTACTAGAAAACAATTTACAATATTATTTAAGTATGTGATTTAAATAGTACGAAAAAAAAAGTTTCTAATGTTATAATGTAAAATATAGATATGTTTTTATTAAGAAAAATTAACTATTTTGTATTTGTAATTGTTTGAGACGAAATTACATTGAACTTTATATTAAGTTTTAAAATGTTTAGGTGGAAATAAAGATTTGTTATTAATTATATGATCAGATATTTGTGTCAAATTATTTAAAATATAAAGAGTGATGAAAACTGATATATGATAAATGAAAATGGTTACTGAGATTAATCTGCAATGGACTTACCTAAATGATAAATAAAGTAACAAAAACAATTTGTAAGATAATGTTTTGACGCTTTTATCATATTCAATTAATAATTACTGACATGCTTATAATTATTGACATCACTAAATATTTCCACGCCATTAAATAGCAAATACTAATAAATATATAAACACCAATGTACCTGTATATATATAAATAATTTGAATGTGAACCTACTAAATCAAATAAGACTTCCCAATAAATATAGAAAGCAATCACAATGGGCATGTACAGCTCACTTAATCGTTTCTGTGATATACCCTCATTTACAAATGCAACTCCATTTATTAAATTTAAACATTCAGTATGCGCCGTTGGTGCATCGTAACATGTTTCCAAATCGTGGAAAAATTTGTTTTGAAATTAAAAGAGCAAGTTTGTTAATAGTAATTATTTCTTTTTGGGCTTCTTTGGGTTCCGTGAGCGACTCTTCGCTTTGCAGAGTGGGCAGATTGGTGCGTTGCGGTGGATTTGCTGGTGGCACGACAGGCAAGACTTCATCGGTGGCGGTTGTTGCCTGCGCATTCATTTACAGTCGCAGTCACAATTGAAAGCTTTCAACGATTTTCAACATAAACATTTACTAAAGTGAAATTTCTTTAGGCGCATGAGGGTAAAATTTTTAAGGATGAAACGCGTGACTGACGTCACGAAGATATGCAGAGATTTTTTATGCTAATTCCTTTGAAGGTTAGGTAGTTTTAATATCTCCAAATGGCATGTGGCATATTCATTTGCCACTCGTCATTTAATATACTATTTTTCATAAATTTAAAATTCAAAACAAGATTTAATGAATAATTTCTAATATTGACAAAAAACACATTTTTATTTACAATTCGTCATTTGAGATTTATTTAAATTATTTGCATTAATTTACAACACTTTTAATATTTTAATAAGCATTAAATTCCTAACATATCTTCCTTTTCCCCTCTCTCTAAGTCTTGGAAATCTAAAGTTTTAAATTTGACTTTAAACAAGACTTAAAAATTAGTTTACCTAAGAAGTTTCACTTCTGACATGTGTACTTTGTACGCACGCACTTTTAATTTCTTTTTAATGCTAACAGGTCAGCGCTTGACAGTAATATCACCTGATTGTAAGTTACCCTAAATGTACCGTCGTAATATCTAAGACAGTGTAAGGCTTTTATATTATAACTATATAATATAAAAGCCTAGGCTACTCATAGACTCCATAATACTTGGACCTTCAGAGTGGTAATTATAAAGACTACTCAATTATACATGACTCAGTACGCTATAAAAAGATATCATGAGTTTTTGTTAAATTCATATTTGATTGATAAATAATCACTTGGTAAATATAAAATTGTTCTGCTACTAATTAAAAAAAAGAATAAGTGAAAATAATCAAGCATCTTACTAAATAAGCATAAGAACGTAAATAAATAAATATTTAATTAGAAGCAAAATAAGCTATTATCAACAAAATCGACGCGCAGTCTTTTTTGGGGAAGTCGATAGATTAACATTATATCAACGTCAAAATAAGAACATAATTACAAAATAGAAAACTTTTATAATATCAAGATAGATCACTTGATGGTAATACCTAGATCCATGGTTAATATTTGCGAAATTAGACTGTCACCAAAAATCAAAAAAATTCTAACAACTTCAATATTTTTTTATTATATCAACACTTTTGGATGGTCAAATCTAGTGATTTTGTCACATTTTTTTCCAAATTTGGCTCATGCTGTTAAAAAACGGCTTAAAAATGTACAATTATGAGGGTCGTTCAGGCTTTGTTTTAAGAAGAACCAATAATAAATTCTAGCATCCATCCTTTTTTTAAACGTGACGGATATCAGAATGAATTTTATTTTTTTGCTGACAGTTTAGCGCTTAACTATGATCATACCTGACGAGATGGTACAGTCTAAAATGGAAGCGCGCTAATGTGGTATGAGACAATTTACCTCTTATAGTTTCTACAGAGCTTTGTACTGAAACACAAATCTCTTTGATAGGTGGTAACTAGCCATAACGAAGACTAATTAGAAAATGCAATTTCCTAAATTCGCTCTACCGGGGATCGAACCTGGGACCTCTGGTAGCAAAGCGAATACTCGAACTAATGCAACAGTTAGACACAAATATTAGGTGAAATACATAGCATCACGCCTCATTCCTATAGGGGTAGGCAGAGACCACGTTCTTCCCCTTGCCACGATCCTTGCATATCTCCGTCGCGTCTTTCATTCTCATTAAACCTTTCATACAAGTTCGTCGGTTTAAAGTACTCTTGACCTGGCCCTTATTTAAAATGTCCTGGATTTGGTCCAGGAACGTCGCCTTGGTCTTCCCCTTCCAACTTTCGCATTCCCTCTTGACTTATAAATCCTTTTTGTCAGTCTCTTTTCATTCATTCTCTCTACGTGCCCAAACCGTCTAAGCATAAGTTTCTCAATTTTAGTCAATACATCTTCTTTTACTTTCTCTTATGACACCATCTTGCTATTCATAAAGGGGTGCAAAGTACCATTTACCACATTCCATGCATTCACTCTCCTTTCAATATCACTTTCACATGTTTCATCTTTTGTAAATTCAGATACCAAGTATACAAATTCTTTCACCTCTTCCACTTGTTCCCCATCTATCAAAAATTTATTAGATGAAATATCACTAATAAATTTAGTATTAGGAATGTTGAATGATTTTTCTGGAGGTCTGGTAATGGTTCTTTCATAGTGGGGGGTTTTTGTGAGTATTTCGGATGGTCTGGTATGGTCTGGTCTGAGGGGTAGACTGCGCGTCGCGGGGGGTCGGGTAGCAACCAAACAAACAATCGAACCTCAGCGAGACGGTAAGGAAATCTCGGTCGAGAGCAGACCTGAACGCGGGCGGCGGTGGCGGCGGCTTGCGCGGCGCCGGCGCCAGGAACGCGCCGCGCGCCGGCGCCGGGAAGCGGCTGCAACACACATACACCCTCGTCAATACTCACTCTCATTCTCTTACCTTAACAATAGTGATGATTAACACATTACTTGTAAAAGAGTTTCGAAATTTAAGTTCGAATACTATATAAATGGCAATATTTTACAAATGTGATATAGTCGTATTTGCTGACGATACTTCACTTCTGTTCAAAGTAGACAGAAACGTAGAAAATTATGACGATGATAAATAGTACCCTGTCCCATGTCTCACATTGGTTTTCTGTTAATAATTTAATATTAAACTCGGTAAAGACTAAGTGTGTTTAATTCACTTTGCCAAATGCAAAAGATGTGCATAATTATCCAAATAGATGATAGTCCAGTAAAGAAAGTTAAGCCTACAGTCTTCTTAGGAATGACCTTAGACTGCGGGTTCAGTTCAGCTGCATTTGCTGTAAAATGGTGTATTTCGCATATTTTTCATAGCATTATGTCTTAAACTACTGTTATGGGGTAAGACGCCGGATATTGAAACTTTATTACAAATATGAATCATAGAAATATGAATGCTCACAGTAATGACGCAATATATATTGAAAAACATTTTATATATCCGTGATTATATTAATTTATACAGCAAAAGGAGCCGAAACACACAATTTTAATACAATAAATAAAAACAAACTTGAAGAAGGTTCAGAAGTATTTTGTCGGATTGAGCATACGCATTTTTAATAAGATACCCGAATCACTTCTGAGTTTGCCTCCACATAGTTTTAAGAATTACGAAAACATCCTATTACAAAAAGCATATTATAATATTGGAGATTACTTAAGTGACAAAGATGTTTGGACTTGATTCCAGTTGCACATGAAAGCTAAACACATTGTTACATACAAAAGCATATTTAAAAAGGTAACTGTTGAGTTTCTTGCCAGTTTCTTCTCAGTAGAATCAACTTTCCAAACCGGAGGTAGATTTATTACCAACGGACAGACTACTGACACAAAAGTGATTTTTGTGTCTACTTGAATAAACAATCTTTTGATTTTGATGTAAAACATATAAGTGACCTTTAGGGATTAAATTAGATACTAAACTAAGTTAAACGGTTTTCATAGAACCTCTCTTAAATTACTAGGCTTCATTATTAGGAATACCAAGGTTTAAAGGAGTTTAAAAATCATCAGCAAAAATAACCCTATTTAATACACTAATAAGGAGCGACTTAAATACTGTAGCATGGCATCCATATTATCGAGTACATAAAGATAAAATTTAAAGACATTTTTACGACGCTTAGCTTATAAGGGCAAAATATTTCTAATTTTATAAAACAACCTCACTTTCCATCTGAAGAGATTTACTGGACCTTTGTTTTTTTTTACAAAAGAAATAGTTAATTTTGACATTGATTTAAAGTAGCGTTTGACTTGCTGTACCGAATCACAATGATCCCACATTAAAAACAGACAAACTATTAGGCCAAGAATTACTAAAACTAAACTAGATAAGACTGATCCGCTTAAATAGAATGAATAGTAAGTTCATATAACAACATATTTTAAAAAAGCTGAATTTGATATATTTAATGATTCTGCAAAATCATTTAAAAAGAAAATTATAAAACGTATGTCAAATGAAATTAAATCAAAAATATCTTTATTCGAGTAGGCATATTACAGGACTTTTGAATCATCAAATTATATTTTTTTTCCACACTCTGATTCTAATATACGTCTGATGGTGGTACTCAAGAACGGCTTACAATCTAAAGTTACAAGGGTTCCTTCGCGCCCTGATCCGAGAAGAGCCCATAGCAAACTCAGTAGGGTATTTTATTTTGTTACCATCATCATTACAATATCATATTAGTTTACTATATTTTAATTCAAATTGGAGCAATTCGTTTACTCCCACGCGTTTCTATCATCTAGGTAATCTTGCAAATGTCTTCCCATTAATTTCAATATTGCTGTGTTGTCCTTTTGTATTTCATAAATATTTATTTTTATTTTATGTATAATTTTCAAATAGTTTAGTTTTGATTTTATTTCTTTTCTAATAAGGTATGCTTTCATAAGAATGGCCAAAATTGTGCATGGTGAGTTAGCCAGTAAGTTAAGTATACAGTCTCTGGCCAAGTTATTAGATGCACCATACATTTTTACAAAAAACGTTATTTAACAAATGATATAGTACGGTATTGTTTTTTTATGAGATGTAATGTATTTTTATTATATTATTAATCACCTAGGTGTCTTTAACACTAATAAAGCAATGTTTTTATTAAATTTTAAACAAAAATTAAGAAAATGTAATGTTACTTTTTTGTTGGTCCACGTTTAGCTGCTATGAGAGCTTTAGTTCTACGCTGCTTGCTATCAATGCAAGACTATACTGTCTTCTGCATCTGAGGATGATGATTCCACACATGAATGAACTTTTCTAAGAGGTGAGTTTTGTTTTTTGGAAACTCAACTTTAGTCACTTATCTTTTCATAAATTTCCATGTTTTCAATTGAGTACATATCAGGGCTGTTATCTGCCATTCCAAGAGAGGAATACTTTGCTAGGCTAAAATGCTTTAACTGACTGTGTTGTGTGGCAGGGAGCTTCATTTTGCATGAAAACAAATGGTTCTCCATTTGGAAACCATTCTTTGAGCTGTGGATATAACCGATTTTGTAAGACATCTTTGTACTGTTCTTGCTTCATTGTACCTTTGCTGTTGAAGATTGACCCTTAAAGGGTGTTTAACCTAATTAAACTAATGAGTCTGAACGACACAATCAGGATGGGACTTTTCGCCAGGATGACGACACATGAATTGAGTTTTATTCTGCAAAATTTCAAATGTACTTTCTTCACTGAAGCAAACCTGTCAAAAACACTAAAAAATATAAATATGTCTGCAGAATTTGTGTAATTGCATTGTAAATGATATTAAATGTATGACTAATGACGAAATCATCGACTTCGATCTCAAGAAGTCCACATAGTTATCACGCCACTGTTTGGTCCACTTAGCTTAGCTTTCATTGCAGCTGTTAAATTGGATTTCCTGGTGGGATGGCAAGGCTTAAAACCTATTTCTGCAAACAGTCCACTCAGAAACTTTTGTGGTAACCGAACTGTTTTCCACGCAAATTGTCTTTGATTTTGCAGTAAAAAGAGGCTTTTTGCCACACCTTTCCTTAGTATTTGGCTCAAATCGTCTGCTAGCTCAATTTTCTTCTCTAAGCATCGTACACGAGCTTCGTATACATTCGTTCTTAGTAATATTTCGCAATTAGAAAATCTTTTAGAATCCACCTTGCCTTCAACTCAGTGACTTTATTTATTTTACAGTTACACCAACAAAGTAAACACTAATACAAACACTTAGAGACTAGTTATTAACAATTGTGCTAAGTGTCACCTCAATTATAAGTATAAACATATATCCAGAAAAGTGAAGTATAGGCAACAAGTTTAGAAAAAATAAAAAAGTATCAAGTTAGACTAAAGACTAAAATAGCAATTTTAAAAAAAAATTACATTGACTATTGCGCGAATTTTATTTTTAAAACTGAGGGGGGGTTTGAGAATATGTCCGTCTCTGTATCTGTTGCAACAGCAACGTTATATTCTTTAGAGATTCTATTTAATGTAGAATTGATTTACCCATGCCATAAATGTTCCACGTACTTATTTATACACTAGGCTTGTTAAATAACAATAAATTGTGATGCATAAAACTTCGTAACAAATAAATCAAGCACATTTCGCCATAGAAGCACATTTTCAACTGACGCACTTGCGAATGCCATTTTGAGGCGGCTCAAAACATTTACCACTTGTTTATGACCATAAGTCAATTGGTTCACATTTTGTTCCTATACATTAAAACTAAATACCAATAGGAAGTATATAACAAACCTTTTTATTAAAAATTCATTAATACTATGTTTAAAAATAACACAACTGCAAAAGACTTCGTCGAAAACATGTCATTCGTAAAAATAACGGTGCGTGTAACAATACAATAATAATAATAATAAATTTTAAAGTACCCACTACCTTGTAAAATTAACGCTACTTAACAGTTGCATGTAGGGATAATAACAGAAGCATCTAAGGGACCTCATTAAGCTGATTTTGACTAGTCTATTGCTATTTTATACCGAACTTTACAAGTTGGTTTATGTAATCGTTATTATTATATAAAATTTTAAAGATATTGTGTGCAATAATAGCGAAAAATTTAAAGGCATACTCGGGAGTAATAGGACTGCCTTCTTCTTCATGCAGGTCTGGCAACCGGTCCAGACCTAGGCACTGTCGTCGCAAAAGATCGACTTCAGTCTTCAAAGGTCTGTAGTCTTCATGTAAGCGTGAAGCATTCGTTAGTTTACGTGACATACTCTCTTCTGTCTGTTTTATAACAGTCTCCATCTGAAATTATATAGCATAGAAATTTACAATCGATAGGTTTACTAGTGACAGGTTAGCACTGTGACTGTGATGGTTGTTTGGACCTTTATGTCTAAAACGAAATATATTTTGATTGGTTCAAAATATAATAATAATAATATTTTTAATATTTATAAATTTATCAATTAATGTTATATATTTTTGTAATTTATCTTATATATTGGATGTGATTTAATTTCTTATGGGTTAATTTTACTAAGAATTTGAGTTACATTTTTAATAATTATGGCTAGAGAAATGATTTATTAAAAAAAAACATTTTTATAATGGTTTTTTTTTAATGTAATTGATAGCTGTAACACAGGTTTCACCTAGTTCAGCTACAGAACGTAATATGGATACACCAAACATATTTTAAGAAAAAAAAATTTGTAATAAAACATTGTACATACATACATACATAACATCACACCTCATTCCAATAGGGTTAGGCAGAGACAACATCCTTCTATTTGCCACAATCTTTGCATATCTCCTTTGCTTCTTTCATTCTCATTTAACCTTTCATGCAAGTTCGTTGGTTTAGAGTACACTTGACTTGGCCCTTATTTAAAATGTCCTGGATTGGATCCAGGAACGTTAGCCTTGGTCTTCCCCTTCCATTTTTCGCATTCACTCTTGACTCATAAATCCTTTTTGTCAGTCTCCTTTCATTCATTCTCTCTACATCCTCAAACTATCTAAGCATATATTTCTCAATTTTAGTCACTACGTCTTCTTTTATACCACAACATTCTCTTATCACACTATTTCTTACTCTGTCACTCAGTTTTAATCCACTCATACTTCTCAACACTCTCATTGTATTTTTGGTAAATAAATAAATTATTAATTATATTATATATAACTTTTAGTTTAATAAATTTATTTATATTTTTTTGTTTTTTGAGGGAAGATAATTCCAACTTAAATATTCATTATAGCCTGAGGGTATCAACCAAAACATATTCAAGCAGGAATATATTTATTATTTAATACTTTATTTGCTTCATTACCTTTATTATTAGGTATTTTTTATATATACATAAATATAAATTGTTAATTTATATATATTTTAAGTTCTATAATTATGAATATATATATTTATACATTAGATTAATTTTAGCTTTTTACTATTACTAATAGTACTACTGTATTTTGTTCATTTATGATTACTGAAAGCTCATGTAGAAGCTTCTATTACTGGTTCAATAATTTTAGATGCTATTATATTAAAGTTTGGGGGGTATGGATTAATATAAATAATAATTGTATTACAAAAAATTGGTTTAAAAAGAAATTTTATTCAGATAATTATTAGTTTAATTTGGGGATTTTATATTAGATTAAAATGTTTATGTCAAGTTGGTATAAAATCTTTAATTAAGCAATTAATTCTTCTGTTTTCTATATTATAACAATACATTATTGAGGGTTTATTGGAGCTTATAGTTAGTAACAAGAACTGCTGATGCCTACAATTGCACCAAATTGAGACAAAAGCAATTTCTTAAATTTGTCTTTCTAAAATTCAAAGCCATAACCTCTATTAGTGAGGTAAATAATCACACTATTGTACTAAAAAGGCTATCATAGATACCTTTTGTATGCATTATATGTAGAAAACATTTTTATTCACAGCCCAGAATCAATGAAACAACCTGGTTTTACCATCAATGCAACAATGACAGGAAAAAATAAACATACTGTAAGTAGTGCTCTACAATAGCTAGCTGTTGTTAAAACAAACAGATCAACTGTTCACAGCTGGTGTTTACGCAATAGTATTTCTGTACTACCATCACTTTCATTTAACATTTGGCTTTCAATGCGGTTACAAAAGTGAAAAACATTATTCTCTTTTGTAATAAAATATTTTTATTTTTACATAAAAGTGGTCATGACTTAAATAAGCAAGTTAAGACAATTTAAAAAATTTCATTCTAACAGATCATTGCATTATTACAGTTCATAGAAAAGTGTATGGGGATACACTTTTCTTCTGCCTGATGAAACCAATTTAAACAACAATATTTATTAAAACCAAACAATTACTTTATTAATCATTACAAGGAAATACTTTGTTATAAAAACAGTAATAAGCTGGTTAAAGAGAATATACCTCTGTATGGTTCCTATATGTTATGACACTAGGATGTTTTTTTTTTTCTTTGGCAGGACATTTGCTGTTCGAATGGTAACTAACCACAAATGAAGCCCTTCACTAGCCTAGATATAGATTTATTTGAAAAAAATAAAAAACAATCACCTAAATTTGCCACAACTAAAAATGAACCCAGGAACTTTGCTAGAATCAACTATTAGACCATTGCCTTAGGAGACCATTGTAATAACCATAATACTGTATCTGTTCCACATGTTTTATGAATAACTATTTTACAGTTTGAAAGGAATAAAACTCACAGCATTAATGTCTGCATGAATTTGTCTCAACTCTTCAACATGGCTCATTTTTTCTTGTTGTAGCAGTTCCATCTCACGCTTATATTGTGCCAGACATCTCCCTTCCTGGTCCCCACTGCGTACTTCATTTAAAATGCTACGCTTCAATCGTTCAAGTGTAATTGTTTTATTCCTGTAAAAAATAACAGCTAAATGAATCCAAGAAGTAATTGTTTAACATAAAAATTTATACATACTTATATATGTCTTTATTATATAAATGTAAGTATTTGTATTATTGTAAATATCTTTATGTGTGTAGATATTCTATGTAATATAAGTATATCTATTTTTTTTTTCTGTTTTATCTTTAATAACACTGCCTACCTTCACTCTGTTTCTTTACTGTCTCCCTAACCGAAAGGGTTGTCTGGCAAAGATTGCTATATAGCTATAAAGCCGCCCAATTGCACACTAAATGTATTTTATGTTAAGTTATTGTATTTCACTGTGATCCTTTTTTTGTGGTGTTCAATAAAGTATACCTCTATCTATCTATTGTAAGTTTAAAAACCAAATTAATATGGTATCATACAATAAAAAGATTTTTCACAAAATAAATAGAAATGATGAATCTATATGTAAGAAATCTCTATCTAAGTATATTTAAAAAAATCATCTATGCTTGAATGATTGAATAACATAGTATTGGATGTCGAATAAAACTTTAACAAGAGGGAGATATTAAATACACACAGAGTTAGTGTGAACTGATAATACGAATGAAATCGTATCTATATCTAATTTATTAATTTATCATTACAAAGAAACACTAAGCCCAGCCTTAAGCAGTAAGTTTAATACCTATACAAAAATAACAATATCATTAATTACAAGTAAATTAATATGCTATTGGAGATGATATATTTTAGGATAACTAAATATAAGGCTGTCAAAAATTTATGTCAATTGATTATTGATCGAGGCTACAGGTGCAAAACAATTTTATTCGTAATATCAAATGCAGTACTCACCTAATTTCCTTCATGGCTTCCAATTTATGATATATTTCCCTTTCGTTCTCTGCTGTCATTTTCTAATGAGAAAAAAACAATAATATTTCCTCAAAAGAAAAACTAAACGAATAAACAGAAAGCTTATATTCACAAGACACATCCATTGAGAAGATAGAATCAACCGCAGACTAATCTAAATCAAAGTAGAGTATATTAGCAAAAGAACAGGTAACATATACCAGATGTATCTAATTACTTATATTTGAAGTAAATTAAATAATGACGAAATTTATAGAGGACATTGATTATTTCTCTGATTATTTCTTCAGAAATATAACAATATCCTATAGCGTAATTATTATGCTGTATTATATAAAAACATGTTTAAGGATTGACCAATAAAATTTTATAAAAAATTTTTAGTTATACGTTTTGGCATGTCATATAATCCAGATACACATTTTATAGACATTGGACATAGAGAACTTTTTTTAAAAATACGTTTTTATGAATAATCCACTGTGTAGTGTTAAATATCCAATCCACATTCTTCATAAATATGATGTAAAAACTATTTATCTTGAAAACTGTTACATTTCACCTAAATTGATATATTTGTTCATGTAAGATTTTCCTTTAAACGTTTCGTCTTTATAAGATGTGAAAAACAATATTACTTGAATTGATATCCAATGGGTATGTCAATATTCTTATTATGCTCAACAGGAGCATGTCTACTAGTCAAGTTCTTGGCTAAAGTTGTAAATAAATATGATAGAGAAATAGCTGTTAATATTTCAAATAATTGAGTAGGTGGAACCTACCTTTGTAAATATATAATAAGAATTAGCACACTTGCTAAAGTCAATGAGGTGAAATTTATTATTATAAGTACACAAATTGTACATCGTGATATTTAGCTTATACCTAAGTAAATTTTCATTGTTAGGCAAATTCTGACAATACGGTAGGGTATACATAACAATATTTTTCACATTTAATTTATTTTATGTTTCAAAACAATAAATTAAATATTGTTTATTCAAGTTTCCTCTGATTCCTAAGAGGATAATAATGTTTGTGTCACAGTCATAGCATTCCTTGTTTCTATAAATTGTTTCCACTGTTGACATTGTGTGTCCATATAAGAGAGAGTGTAACGATATGCCCATATTATGCATTGAATACACCCCTTAAGGCAAAATATATTTTTGTAAAACAATAGTACCACCACTTTCCTATCAGCTATTCTTTACTTAGGGACTTTTTAAGTATATTGGATATTAGCATGCTTTACAATTGAAATTGATAAATTAACTCAATATTTTTCTATATTTAAATGTTTTTAAAACTATATTGAATAAGTCTATGTTTCAAAGACAAAAGATTATGTTATAATTTACTGTTAATCGTCTGTAAACTATAATGAAAATGGCCGACTGATCATTGAAAGCGGCTTGCTGTCAAAATATAAAAATATTTTAAAGTAACGCGTATGCCATAGTTGTATGTAGTTGTAAAGTTTTCACACATTATTTAATATAAAAAACTGAATGAATTCAATAATTTTCTTCTCAGATGTTGTAAAAGTTGATAAGCAAAGGTCATTTACACCTTTGCTGATTGCTTCGTGTCTGAACTCGCGCGTATTAGAGCTGCTACTTCAACGTACTTCTTAGTTTTGACAATGAGCGAAGAAGGTGATGATTCGCCGCCGCGACCGAAGCGGAAAATAAAGAGAGTAGTAGTTCTTTCGTCATCATCAGACTCTGATAGTGAGGACACCGTCGGCGTGGCGAGCTCCCGAAGAAAAAAATTAAGGGTTACTACCAGTTTTAATAATATATGATGTATACATGGCGCTAGGTACAAATTCACGGCAAAAATTTCAACTTTTATTGTTTTCAGATAATAAGCGATGAGGAGGGAAATGACAGCAGTGGGAGTTCAGTGGTATGTGCAGGGACACGGCGAAGAAGAATGCTCCCTAAACTAAAGGATTCAGATGCAGAAAGTGATAGTTCAGGGTGGGCCACAGAGCACTCTGATCCTAAAAAACCAACAGCTTCAACATCAAAGCCAACATCAGGATTCACATCTGACAGCTCAGAAGGCAACTCTGATAAGTGCTCAATATGTCTACTTCGTTTTACAAATCAAGAAGTTGGTATACCAGAGAATTGTGAACACATATTTTGTTTGGACTGTATTTTGGAATGGTCGAAAAATGTCAATACTTGTCCAGTTGATAGAATAGTGTTTAATTCGATAGTAGTGAAAGCATGCGCTGGCGGCAGAGTTTTGCGCACTCAGCCAGTTAAGGTTGTTGAACGTAGACCATCAGTTGACTTATTTGTGATTGAAGACCCTACTGTGTGTGAGGTTAGTATACATTTAAAACTCATTGCTCAATAAGAAAAACCTATATCACAGTATTAAAACATAATAAATTAACAACTAATAATTTATTAGATATATTGTAGAAGTGCCAAATGTGTCTCAGCTATCTATAGCTTTGGAGCAGCCTATAAAGCTAGGGTTAACACAACAAGCCTTATTACAAACTCTTAATAATATGTATAGCATTGGCTTTTTTTAACTTGAGGTTTAAAAATCTAGAAAAATAGATATTATGCAATGATAATGATTTTCTATTGATATAGTATTTGTTTATACAATATACATATGTTTTAGATATGTGGCAGTACAGACGGAGAAGAGACTATGCTGTTGTGTGATAGCTGTGATTTAGGCTATCATATGCAATGTCTCACCCCACCACTCTCTGAGGTATGAATTCTAAAAAAAATACCATAATATATGTATAGTTATATAAATAATACACACATAAAATTTTGTTTGAAATAAAAAAATTCATTGTTTTAAAAGAACTGCTGTTTTAACACATTTATACATACATTTATTGGATTTAAGATATTCATTTTTATTACTAGGATTTATTTCATGAGTTAAAGAACTGACTATCATATACCTTGTATGTAAAAGTTAGTACTGTAAGATTTTTTTCTTCGTTTCCAAAAACTCTTTGCTAACATATATAAAAGTATTTCATTTCGTATATAGTTATGTATGAATGTAAATAGTGTATTTATTAGTCTTGCTATCTTTACATTTTGTTGCGTTTAAGTGCAATAATTGTAGGCAAGTTTCTTTGTATTTGCTTTCCTAGATATTTTTAAGATGATTATGTAAAAGACATTATTTTCGATATGATAAGTAAATTTGATTTTATTCATATTGAATTTTATTTATATTGAATCATTTGACACATTAAAATGATTTTTAAATAAATTGCAGATTCCACCAAATCAGTGGCTCTGTCCCAACTGCTACTCAGATATTCTTGATGAAAATGAAGTGCTGCAAGATATTAACCTATCAGAAGTCGAAGACTTGCTTGATGACATGTTTGACACAAATCAGCCTCTAGGACCTCGTCCATCACCAATGAGACAAAATCGAAATGTAAGAAGGTCTTCAAGGAATTTAAACATATCTGAACAACCGTCAACTTCCTCAGGCAGAAGAGGTAATAATATCAGTAACGAAGTACCCACTACCTCAAGAGGCACAAGAAGGCAAGGAGGCACCCAAAGGAATACATCACTTTCTACAACAAGGCACAGAGAAACAAAAAGACGAAAATATAAACGTAGAAGAGCCAAAACTGTAATAATTGAGTATGAAGTGCAGGAAAATGGAAAATTTCCAATTACAAAGAAAATCACAAGAAAAGTCAGAAAACGGAGGGTAATTAAATCACAAGCTTACCATCAAAAAATGTTATTTTAAATTTTAACACAAATTCTATATTTAAGCCAAGGTCTCTGAATGATTTTTGTTTCATTTCTTTTTCTCTCTGCTTAATTAGTTGAAAACTAGGTGTTGTGTCCTATCTTGGCATTATTATTGTTATATTGTATATTATTCGTTATATACATTGTACCACTTGCTAATATTCTGAGGTTCCTTCAGTGTGTCTGATACCTGGTGTTTAGATGTTGTCAGTCCATTCCAAAGGACTACTTAATCTTGGTCTTTAACCCCTGATGTTCTCAATGAAAATGTTTTTGTAAGTGACAAAAAGTTAAAGACCAAGATTTACTGGCTATATTGACAAAATTCAATGTATCGATGCAATTTTTATTCTTGTGCTTGTAATGTGTCCTGGGTCTATAAGCAGATGAGTTGCAAGAATGAATTTTATAGATATTATACATGATAACCTATCCTCATTCAGGATCATTCTGGCTTCAGAGGACCATGTCAAATATTTGTTCTCTTGATTTGCCTTAGGCCATCTCCAACTAGGAGTTAATATGCGAGTTGGTTATGATGAACGAGGTTATGAGGAATGCACTTCATCATTTTAGCTCTTAGAATCCACATTTATCATAGGAAAGTTTGAAAGCTTTCTTGGTTCTAATAATGTATAATATTATTTGACAGGTTAAGAAACGACAGCCGAGAACTGCTGCGCGACGATCTTATGTACGAGCAAGCGTGCGCGCACGACTCGCAACGTTAAAAACAGATCAGATACATGACATTGCACAACTATCAAATGGTAGTGTGGGTGTACAGGAGTTATCTGTTCGAAGGCAACGAGCTGGCATTCTTCCACTAAGTATCCTCGGAAATCCAAACGAATTAGATTATTTTTCTGACGAAGCTGATGCAATATCTGAGGAAGCATCCACTGCAGTTGCTCTAAGACCAAGTGCTAATGTTTTTAGTGCATACAGACAGGTTAGTTTAAATTGAGATATACTGTAAAGGGAAACTTATTTGATAGAATTTATTAGCATTTTATGTTTAATTAAGTCTGCCTTTTATATAAGAGAATTATTAATCAATTCAAAGCATACTAATAAATATTAAGTTCTCCTTAATTGACGGCATACTTGTACTTCAGTGAGATAGTATATTTCAATTAAACCAATTAACGTTTCGTCATTTTATATCAAAGTAAAAAAAATAAATTCAATGGGCAGATCTTTCAAAACTCGTATTTGAAGCAATTTAAATTGTAAAGTACAGTTATTTTAACATACTAATTTATTGGTTTCTCTTCAGGCTCGAAGGAAGATGATAATGATACCATCGCCGCCACACGCATCATCAGCTCCAGATATTCTTTCAAACATCTTAGAAAGTCAAACACTGCTTCACTCAAAAAAATCTGTAATGTCTATCGCTGTTGACGGAAATGTAAATATTAAGCTACAAACTCAAAAACATGCAAAGGGCCACAAAGATTCGAAAAAAGATGAAAAAGTAGATTTGTCGAAAGTAAGTGAATCTGTAAAAAAGGTACCCTCATATCCAGGACAGAACCGTGGTGGCGGCTGGGGAGGCGGTTATCGAGGTAATTATCATCGTGAACAAACAAACAACTTTAACAGAGGGGGCAATTATGAAAGTGGCTATAGTGGAAGCTATCAAAACAGACAAGGAAATTCCTACAACTACCAAAACAACAACAATATGCGTAATGATAACACAGAATACTATGATAATTTTCCAAGGAGACCACAGCAGTATTCTAATAATGATGACTCATATTTTGATAGATCTAGAAGACAAGCTCCAGATAACAACAGAGTGGCTGGGTCAATTTTCTCTAACCATCAGAGATTCAATGAACAAAACCAGAATCGTTACAGCCTAGGACCATCGTGGCAACCCTATAATAGCGGAGGTCCATCTGCACCCAGACAAGACAATCAACTGACACAATCTCGACATTCCTTTGGTGGATTTGAAAATCCAGTTGATATGAGAATGGGTCAAATGCCACCCATGAGTACAAATACAGATACATTTTCAGTTGTTGAAGCTCCAAGGCAAGAAAAAAGTCAACCTCAACCTTATCAATCGTTACCTGAACCCCAAGCATACCAACCATTGTCAGAACCGCCAGTATTTAACTTTCCGAAAATATCTGAAATAGAGAAGTCGGAGGACGAAAAAAGTGACTCTGGATTAGTAATTGATACCGAAAAGTATGATCCAACTGAACCAACCCACGATGAAGACAGTGGGGAGGAGGAAGCGGTCTTTGAGCCAGAAATAACAACAGATCAATTGACAGTGGAGGAGCCACAGCCTGAGATTCCGCCATCACCTCTACCAGTTGTACAAAGCATTTTAGCTGGGATCGATACAAGTACTATGAATGTACCACCAAACATATTGGACACAGCAGTTAGACAAGTTTTAAAGGAACACAGGAACTTAATTGCTCCTCCTAATGTAGAATCACATAATGATAGAAGCGATGATGAATCTGATGGAGATTGTCCCAATTTCTCTATCTATTCGGCTACTAGTGTTCATATAGCCAATAACAGCAACAGTTTAACTGATGACGTTCCAAAGGAACAAACATTGGATAATCTGGAGGATTTAGTTCAAGAAGACGACGATACGCCACCGTCTAGTTCACCAGTAGTGCCAGATGTAGAACTTAAAAATAGTACTGATAAAACACCAACCAAGTCTATTATTCCTAGTTCTGAGTATGACGAGAAAAAGAAATTTGAAGAGGAATACAAAGAAAAAGTATCAAAGAGGTGTCCTATTACTACGAATAAACGAAACCCAATTAAAATTAAACTAAACACACCATCTTTAATTAAAAGACAAGTTACTTTGTATGATGAAGAGGACAACAGTCAAGATTCAGAGAGCCCTGAAAAAGTTGATCCTGCTCCGTGTATAGATGAAGATAAATCAATTGCTAGAGACAAAATTTCGAAACAGGATGATTTTCAAAAGAGCGAAAATATAAATTTGTTACACAATAGTAGTGAGGCTGACGACGTTTACAAGAACGAACATAAGGAAAAATTGAATGACGAAAAAGATAATATCAAGGAAATATCTGAGGTTAAGGAAGATATTGATGTTGAAGAACCATTAAAAATCGAGGACGACGATAAATTTGAAGAAGAAAAATTAAGTTTAGATAAGGATGAAGAAAATAATAATGAAAGCTCCGAAAACGATCTAAAGAACGGCTCCATTCCAGATCACGAAAGTGCCGACGTACTTTCGGATCAGGACATATTTCCTGATTGCTTAGACCAACCATCTCCAAAAACGGATATTGTTACCGAGAAGACGGGCGAGAACGTCGAAAAAATGACTGAATCCATAAGCGAAACGGAAGACGAACGAAGTTACACGCCTTGTCTCGATGAAAACAAATCTAATAAAGACGCTTCTTTTGAAACCGAAAAAGATAAAGGTCTCGAAGGGCTCGATACTGAGATGATATCTGAGGACGAGGGCAACGAAATGTTTTCTGAAAACGAGCGAGCGCCGTCAGAGAATTTCGGCGTTGCGGAACCCGCGGTTCCCGCCGACGGCGAGGAGGGCGAGATACCGGACAAGAAGAAGGAGGTCAAGAAATCGACTGAGGGCGGAAAGAAGAAAAAGAAGAAAGATTCTAAAAAAGAAGGCAAAGAGAAAACCAAGAGCAAAAAGAAAGGGGAGATATCGTTTAAAAAATTAAGCAAGAGCGGGAAGGAAAGAAACTACAGAGAAAGGGACAAGGATGACAAAAAAACCGATAGAGAACGCCGCAACTCCGGAGAGGCGGCCGACAGTCGCCAACGTCGGAGGAAGGAAAAGAGGAAAGACCTTGAACGTTACGACGTCCGAACCGTGGTGACTGAGAAACGTAGGAAGCAAAAGGACGCCTTCGGCCGAGACGTCTCGCCGCGCGGCCACTCACCGTCGCTCTCGCCCCCGCCGCGCTCCCCTTCCCGCCGCACCCCCTCTCGAGGACGGCGATCGACGTCGCGTCCGCGCCGGTCTCTGTCGAGGACCCGCCGCTCCCTCTCCAGAAATCGCCGGCCACCTTCCAAGATCCGCCGATCGCTGTCCAGAAACCGCCGGTCGCCGTCGCGAGGGCGCATCTCGCCCTCGAGGATGCGCAGATCGATTTCAAGAATCCGTCGATCGCTCTCGGGCTTCCGGCGATCGACGTCCGAGTTACGGCAGTCGATATCCAGAGTTCGACGGTCGTCTTCCCGAGGTAGGCGCTCGATTTCTAAGATTCGCCGGTCGCCGTCGCCTCCGCGCCGGACTCCGACCCGCGTCCGCCGCGGATCGTTCGGGCGCGGCTCTCCGACGCGACGCGGGAGTCCCGGACGCGTCCGCGAGCCGACCCCGCCGCGTCCGCGCCGCCGCTCCGCCTCTTCGCCCCGTCGACGGTCGGGCACGCCGCAGTCGAGTCCGCGACGCCGCAGCGCGCCTCGTCGCAAGCGGCGGCGGTCGGCGTCACGAGTCGCGCGCAGCCCGCCACGGCGCGCGCCCAAGAAGAAGAAGCGCGCCCGCGCCGAGCGCCGCGCGCCGCTCGTCTCCCCCGAGCGTAAGAGGAGGCGCAGCGCGAGTCGCCCCGCCGAGCCGGTGCCGCCGTCGCCGGCGTCCCGCCCGCCCTCACCGCGGACGCCGCCGCCCGACCCCGAGCCAGAGCCGGAGAGACGCGAACGACGCCGTCGCGACCCAGAGAGGCCGCGGCGCCGCGGTCGCGACCTCGTCGGCCCCTCGAAGGAGGTGTTCACCTCCGGGGACAACATACTCGTCAGCGTCAGCTTCAAAGAGCAGGAGCGCGGCGAGGAGAGCGAACGGCGCCGCCGGCGCGAGACCAGGCGGGAGAGACGGCGCCGCCGCCGCGTCGCCGGCCCCGCCGAGGAAACCGTCAAGCCGGTGGCGATCATAGACCTGGAGCGCTCGCCGTTCCGCGAGTTGACGCCGTCGCCGAAGAACGTGATTGTGCTGAGCGACAGCGAGCCTGGCGAGCGCGAGGGCGCCGACGCGGAACCCGCACCCGCGGCCGCCGAACCCGCGCCCGAGGCGCCCGCTCCCGCGTTGGGCCCGAAGACGCCGCCCGAGCCTGCCGCCGAGCCCGCGGCTGACGCGTCACCGGCGCCTGAGGCGGCCGCGGATGGCTCCGGCCCGCCGTCGCCAGACGCGTACGATCCGTTCGAACCGACGCGGTCGCCGTCGCCGTCGCCGAACGCGGAAGCGGTGGCGGCGGCGCCGTCCCCGCCGCGCACCATGACGTTGGAGGCGGCGCAGCGCAGCAACCTGTCGGCGGACGAGGTGTTAGACAGGCGGCCGCTGACGCCCGTGGAAAAGGTGATGGCGCTGCTGCAGTCGACGCGCGACGCAGAGGCGGAGGGAGAGCCGCCGGAGCCGCCGCCCGCGCCGCGCATTGTGCTGCCGTCGCCGGGACGCGGCGCGGCTAAGCTCTTCCCGGGCAAGCCGTCGCCCATCAAGTCCAACCCGGTGAAGCCCATGCAGGCGACGCGGCTGCCGCGCGCGCCCTCCGACGGCGCGTCGCCGTACTCGCCGGGCTCCAGCGACTTTGGCGAGCTGTTCGAGCCGCCACCGCGCCGCGCCCGCGCCTCTCGGCCCGCCGCCCGCGTGCCCGTGCGCCTCGACCGCAAGAGAGGTGCGACCCCGCGCTTGCCGTTTGCTTCTTGTTGCGACGTTTGGATTCGCAAACGCTCTAATCTTTCGCTTATACCGCCGCAGAATAGCGCCCGCAGAGATTTATACAAAACTTGGTCTTGCATGTTATAAACGTCTTGTACGACTGAATTAATATTTATTAAAAACTTTATACGATGTATACGTGCCGATACGATTTGTTTTCGATCGACAGGAAAGACGCAGGTGGGTGTGAAGATAGACGACGACAACCTCAAGATTCTGGACGAGCTACCGAGTTCGGCCGTAGAGCTGCAAGTGAAGAGCAAGGTAAGTTCGTACTAAACGGGCGAAGACTTATTAAAATTGTGAATATTTAATTGTATTGTTATACCAACCGACACATTAGTTTACTGAGTCCACTTGCAGAATAATTTGATGTATCGTTCTAGTTCCTGAAGAAATTGAATCGTCAGGAGCGCGTAGTGGAGGAGGTGAAGCTAGTGCTGAAGCCTCACTACAACAAGAAGCGCGTCACAAAGGAAGAGTACAAAGATATCTTGCGTCGCGCCGTGCCCAAGGTACTCCACTATTTTTTTACAGTACAAGTTTGTTCCGATAAATGACGGATTTCGTCATACTTCCACGGGATCCGGTTTTCCACAAGTGACGCGGAGACCACTAGTAAATAAATCGATGACCCCTTCGTATAACAAGTCTAGTATAAAACCCCAATTTTGCAAGACTGATTTATTACTGTACCATTTGTTATAATGCTATGTGTTTAAGCTGATTGTTTTAATAGCTATATGATTATAAAAAAAGCTATTACCCAGGTCGACTATCTCAATTACAAAATGTCTAAAATACAACTGGACACTTTATATGTAGGAGCCATCGAAATATTGCTATGTAGAAACCGTGATAGGTAAATTACTTCTTACAGGTTAGTAGTGTTATTATAAAATTATTCTGGACTGGTGGGAGCCTTCGTCCATGGTTAGTTACTGCCCTGCGATCAAAGATATACCGCCAAACAAAATCTTTGCGTTCCGATACGATGCTTGTGTATAAATCATAAGAGGTGAATAATTTTTTACTTGGTTAGCACGCCTCCATTTTAGTCTGTAATCATCACAAGAGAGGCTAAGGGAAAAGAAAACTGATTACTGAAATAAATACCTGTTTCCCGCGGCGTTACTAGCGTCGTTCATGATTCCGTTATCTTGTTATTAGGGCATGTTTACGTCGCGCGTTAAATAATGATATTGGTGCAATCGGTAGAAATCGGGGGGGGGGGGGGGGTCATTACGAAAGAGATAAACGAGTTTGTGTACAAGTTGGATGTTATTTGCTCACACTGGTAAAAATTTCTAAGATAGAATGTAAGTTAAAACATCAGAACTGGGCACTGGCCTCCTCACTCACAGGAGAGAGGGTTTTGAGAGCATAGACCAAACACGGTGCTCCACTGCGGATTGGCAGGCATAGTACACAAGTGCACTCTCTATTCCTTCACTCTCATAGTCCGATGTGACGGAAATCCGACACGACTGGAGAGAGATCAGTTGCAGGACCGTCGGCTTAACGTGCCCTCCAAGGCTCGCGGGGTGAAGCACGCCGTCAACTTCCCAATTTCGGGAAAATATTGAGAAAATCTTAGTATTGATACTTGAATTGGCTCATCCCGGGACTCGAACCCAGGACCAGGCAGTTGAGGTTTTTAGTTTTAGGGGGTGTCTAAAAATGGAGGCGATCTTATTCAAAGGGGGCTGTAAAAGAAATAAGTTTGATAATCACTGCTTTATACGTTTGAATTCACGGCCTCGCTGGCGCAGTGGTGCTAGTGCTCGAGGAAATTGTATTTTCTAATTTGTCTGAGTCTGGTCTGATGAGAAGTTTCGGCCGTGGCTAGTTACAACCCTACCAGCAAAAGACGTACCGCCAAAACAAAGAGATTTGTGTTCCGGTACGATGCTGTGTAGACACCGGAAGGGGTATGTCGCTTATTTCCATTTTAGACTGTATCATCACTTACTATCAGGTGAGAGCAAAGGCAAGCGCTAACCAATCAGCCAAGTGTTAAGTTTCAAATACAATAATTTGACCGTGTCCTCGTCCTCAGATCTGCCACAACAAGTCTGGCGAGATCAACCCCACCAAGATCCAAGCGCTTGTAGAAGCATACGTGAAAAAGTTCAGAAAAAAACACAAGCTCGGTGTAGCGTAGTGCCAGTGGACGCCGGAATAGAGTAGCGGAGGTTTTATCAAATTATTGTAATTATAATTTATGTATGGACAATGTATTTTACTTAAAAGTTTTATTTAAATAAAAATAATATAGTTTTAAATCATGAAACACTTTTTCTTTTCTAAGATAACATCCTAATTGAAAAATACATTAACCCTTAATCGGATACAAGCTAATACAACTGGTATTAATATGTTTTCGCTATTTTCTGGTAAAATGTATCGTGTTAATAAAAACAAAGCCTGAATTTAAGAAAAAAAGAAAATACCTAGGTATTTTTTTTAAGTGGCTAATATATGACCATTGTCTGGGAACAGTAATTAAATATTTTTGCAAGTGGCATTTATATGATCATTGTGTGCTAACGTAAATAAAAAAATTAATGTAACGAAATTTTTATAAATCAAGAAATGTTTTATTCTTTACTCGTCGCGGTTTTCAGCCATTTTTTTTTAATTTCTTTGCACACAGATACCACAATAAGAACATTTTATATTAGATAGCTTTATTTTTTTATTAACCAAAAAGATTATTGCGCTTTCGTAGATTTAGAAAAGGCCTATGATCGAGTGGTGAGGAATGAGCCGTGGTCAACGTTATCTACGTATGGTGTGAGCGGTTGTCTGATCCAAGCATTGAAGTCTCTCTATGAGGGTTCTAGTGCTTGTGTCAGAATAAACGGAGCGTACACGGAGTGGTTTCCTGTCGAAAGAGGTGTTCGACAGGGATGTGTTGCGTCACCATGGCTGTTCAACCTTTTCATGGATAAATGTTTGACAGATTTAAAAGAAAGTATGTATGGGTTAAGAATGAATGAATTACTCATCAAATGTTTACTCTACGCTGATGATCAAGTAATACTTGCGTCATCCGCTAACGAGCTACAGGAGATGCTAAATATTATGAATGAAGCTTTGAAAGGGAAAGGAATGAAAGTGAATGTAAACAAAACGAAAGTTATGCTTTTTGAACGAGATGAATCTATGATGAATGGCAATATTTTGATAGATGGGGAACAAGTGGAAGAGGTGAAAGAATTTGTATACTTGGGATCTAAATTTACAAAAGATGGAACATGTGAAAGTGATATCGAAAGGAGAGTGAATGCAGGGAATATGGTAAATGGTGCTCTGCATGCTTTTATGAATAGCCAGATGGTGTCTCAAAGGGCTAGACTGGCAGTGCATGCTGGAGTGTTGGTGCCAACACTTATGTATGGTAGTGAAAGTTGGGTATGGCAGAAGAATCACAAAAGTAAAATAAATGCGGTAGAGATGAGAGCGTTGAGAAGCATGAGTGGATTAAAACTGAGTGACAGAGTAAGAAATAGTGTGATAAGAGAACGTTGTGGTATAAAAGAAGACGTAGTGACTAAAATTGAGAAAGGTATGCTTAGATGGTTTGGGCATGTAGAGAGAATGAATGAAAGGAGACTGACAAAAAGGATTTATGAGTCAAGAGTGAATGCGAAAGTTGGAAGGGGAAGACCAAGGCGAACGTTCCTGGACCAAATCCAGGACATTTTAAATAACGGCCAGGTCAAGAGTACTCTAAACCGACGAACTTGTATGAAAGGTTTAATGAGAATGAAAGAAGCGAAGGAGATTTGCAAGGATCGTTGCAAGTGGAAGGATGTTGTTTCTGCCTACCCCTATGGGAATGAGGCGTAATGCTATGTATGTATGTATTGTTTTTTTTTTGTTGAGCAGAATTAACTTCGTTTGTAGGTTTGCTGCGCTTCCGGGAAATGAATCTCAACATTTTGTAACCTAATTTCATCAGGAACTTCTAAGTTGTCCCATTATTCATTTTGAAAAGAATTGATCTCTGTTCCTTACAAATAATTTTTGGCCTAAATTTGCTGAATTCTGAATTAAAATTTTTATTTTCGTATATGATATTGGCATATACTTCTACATCATTATTTGCGTCAGGCACACTTAGCTTTTCGGAAATGATACCTATATCATTTTGTAAAATGAACCCTGAAAAAGCTCTTTCAACCTGCGGTCTAGAATGTCACCATCTTGTAATTCAAAAATTGCGTCACTCGGAGATGGTACAAAGACTTCATTATCATCTTCCGAATCCAAATCCGACCAACATTTTGGAGTTCGCGGTCAGACATTGGTTTCTTTGATGGCATTTTCATCTAAAAAAATACTAAATTACTATATTTCTTAGAAAAGGAACCAAAGAATAGGAAGCACCCAAAATAAATGTTCTAGTGCGTAACAGTCAACGGACGTATTTAGGCCATTAATTCCACTAATAAATATTCCAAACACACTTGATTCCGATAATGATTTCGAATATAAATTATATTAAACAAAACGTGCTAATTATAGGAATGTAGATGTTACGTATCAACTTTTTGTTATCAAAAACAATATTTTTAAACAAAAAATATGCATACCCAAAAAGTATACATGTTAGAACTGTAACTTCTTTGGCAAACTAATTTTTAAGTCTAGTTTATACTTATAGAAATGTAAAACCTCAAATTTTCGAGACTTGGAAGGAGGGGAAGATATGTTAGGAATTTAATTGTCATTAAAATGTTGAAAATTAATACAAATAATTTATTGGTATCTCAAATGACGAGTGGCAAATACGAATGCCATCTGTTATCTATAAATATTAAAACTATCTAACCTTCAAACAAATTAGCATAAAAAACGCTGCACGTCTTCGTGACGCTAATCACGCAAAAATTTTAGTCCCACGCGCCTAAAGAAGTTTCACTTCAAAAAATACTCAAGTGATTTAATTAAAACTCAAACTCATTCTTCCGTTCATATTTTGTCTGAACGGGGTGCGTAAAGGCATTTCCCAGCGTGAAAAAAAAAAGGGGCGCCCATATTGAGACTGGCAAGTGAACTTAGTTCCGCTGCATTCGCTATTAGAAAAGTTAGACAATACACTGATGTTGAAACTGCCAAAATGGTGTATTTCGCTTATATTCATGGTATTGTCTTACGGCATACTGTTATGGGGTAAGGCGGACATTAAAACTATATTTACTTTACAAAAAAAGAGCAATCGTCATCGCTACAACCGATGGACGTCCACTGCTGGACATAGGTCTCACGGAATGACGTCCACAAGGCCTGATCTTGCGCCGCCTGGCTCCAGCGGCTACCGGCGACCCTCTTTATGTCGTCGGTCCACCTTGTGGGGGGTCTCCCTACACTGCGCCGTCCGGTGCGGGGTCGCCACTCCAGCACCTTTGGCCCCCAACGTCCATCGGTCCTTCGGACTATGTGCCCCGCCCATTGCCACTTCAGGTTCGCGATTCGCAGGACTATGTCGGTGACTCTGGTTCTACTACGGATCTCTTCATTTCTGATTCGATCACGTAGAGAAACTCCGAGCATAGCCCTCTCCATCGCACGCTGAGTGACTCTGAGCTTCCGCATGAGGCCCATAGTCAGCGACCATGTCTCAGAACCGTAGGTCATCACTGGCAACACGCACTGTTCGAAGACTTTGGTCTTCGAGCACTGAGGGTTATCAGACGAAAATATCTGGCGTAACTTGGCGAACGCAGCCCAACCGAGTTGGATTCGGCGGTTGACCTCCTCTAAATTGGATCTACCTAGCTGGACTATATGTCCCAGGTATGTGTACTCGTCAACAATTTCGAGAGCTAAGTTCTCAACGATGACTGGGTGAGGCGGTACATGGATATTAGATATAATTTTCGTCTTATCCATGTTCATTTTCAGGCCCACCTGTTGAGAAAAAAGAGCAATACGGGCCATATATCAATTAGGATCTCGTGTTTCTCTAAGAGATAAATTTAAAGAAACATCAATTCTCACAGTACCGTCGCAATATATATTTAATAATATCTTATATATCCGTGATAATATACATTTATTCCGTAAGAAAAGTGAAATACACAATTTTAGTACAAGAAATAAAAACAAACTTGTAATTCAATATTTTACAGTGAAGAAGGTTCAGAAATCGTTGGTCAGGTTGAGCATACGCATTTTTAATAAGATACCTCAATCCGTTTTAGATTTGCGTCCACATAATTTTAAGAAATATGTCAAAATCATCCTTTTACAAAAGGCCGTAGAAATGTTTGGACTTGATTCCAGTTACTCATACAAGCAATATATTACAGCATACAAAACTATCTTAAAAGAGTAATCGTTGAGTTTCTTGCCGGTTTCTTCTTAACGGATTCAACTTTCTGAACCGGTGGTAGATTTGTTACCAACGCACAGACTACTGACGATTTAAAAGTTCTTTTTAAGCCTACTTGAATAAGGAATATTTTGATTTTGGAATCTTACCACCAGTCGAGTAAATTATACTATATGTAAAATTAAATTACGATGACCATCAACAGCATCCAAACGCTATGGAAATAAAAAGCAAATTACAAAAAAAAACAGTTTATTGCATTATATACAAAACTAGTTTTACAAATTAATAGATTATTCGCAATTTCAAATATATCAATATAAAATGATACTATCGCCCAAGAACTGTCGGCAAAATCGTTATTCTTTGGTTTATCTCTAAATGTGTCTACTATTCTAAGAGATAATTGAAACACTAAACTGCTTTCCACTCCACTAAAATACCATTAACTCTTATTTTGGGATATTTATTGTATGTAAAAGAACAAATTCTTTAAAAATCAATTTGATCCTAAATGATACATTGACTGTATTAATTAACTTCCTATTATATTCCTTTGCTTGAAATAAATTTTAGAAAAGATTTTTGAGATGCTAAAGTATTAATGAATTAGTCAAGTCCCAATAAAACACTTATTTTTTCTATTTTATTAAGCTTATAGGACAAATAATTATTTTGATACATTGATCAGTGAATTTGGTCAAGTGTAGAGGAACGCATCAATAATATTGGTACAGATAATATAAAGCTTTAAATGTCAAACTATAATGAGAAATGTCAAAATTCTTCCCTCACCGGCATTGTAGTGATTGGAAAGACATTATCATATGAGAGCCGTTAAATATGTAGATAAACAATAAATAAAAAGATATAAAGATAGATCGGTGAAGGTTTCCATTATGGGGTCAAGACGAGTGCCATTTTTTTGCAAGGTCTAATATTTACTTAGTTACTTAAAAGTATTACGTTTTTTATAATCTGTATTCTTTTATAGACTATATATAATATTCAAATTATCACTCAATGCGAAATGATTGGTAATTTGAATATTGTTGTTTGGTCCAACATAGATTCCTCGTACATTTCACCGATCGTTCTTTATTTATGAAGCCGCGAAAACAAGAATAGCCTAATTATCAATTTTTTTTTTAATAAAAATTTTATTGACCGCATGAGAACTTTCTAGAAACAGGTAACAACGAGACGGAAGAACAGATTATAACAGAAATAGATCCTTAAAGTTTCTTTTTTTCTCATAATACACCTAGTCACGAACTTTCTAGAAACAATTGATTAATACACACTTAAGCTTCAGTAATGCACCGTGAGATGATAACAGATAAATTAACCGGTAATACATTTTTCAGAATTATTTGTTTTTGCCCATATTTCTCCTTTGACCTAATAAGGCCTTTCTATAGAAAATCTGGATTATTTTTACTTGACTTTTCATATATAAGGGCCGCCTATATTATTGATCTAAAAGCCTCCTATGACTTTCTAGAAACATTTTTTTACAGATACACTCCGGCGTAGCAGGGATCATTGCATGCATTAGGCCGTTCTTGTTCTCGCATGTACGTTATAGATCTAGACGGCTGGTGCAAAGCCCAGTTGGCGGTTGGCCACGTCGAACTCTGTGTAGTATTTGCCGATGAAGACATCCCCCAGGATCCATAGTGGCCCGTTGGGAGGTGGCACGTCCAGCCCCATGAAGCCCGACAGGCACACCGTCTTACCAAACTGGGATACCTGCACACACAAACCTTCTAGCATACGACACAAACAAAAAAGACTTACAAAAATCTTTAGTGGCCTCGCTAGCATAGGTCTTGGGCTCGATTGCAATATTTATATACAAAAGGTAATTAGCAGCCTAATAACGCCCCACTGTTGAGCATAGGCCTCCTTCTAGAAGAGAAGGTTTTGAAACATAAACCAACCACGCTTCTCCATTATCGGTGGGCAGGTTGCACACTCCCCAGAATATGCAGTTTCCTCACGATTTTTTGAATCGAAAACAATCAAGCAAGAGAAACTTACATATATATTGCAATGAGGTTTTGTTATTTAACTATTCATTTTAACATTGTGAAAAGGTGACTTTTTACTTAGAATCAACAACAATGAACATGCCATGGCATAAATTGTGGAATAAAATAATCAAATTACGTGAGAATAATTGATAGGATACATTTTGTATAGCTTGAAAAATATCATTAAATAGTGACCAACACTACTTTCTACTTTCTGCAATGGCTGAACATTGGTTAAAGAGGAGTTTTTGATAAATGTTATTCTTTTCTCTGTATGGGCTGTCCTAGGAGATTTAGAAAGTCGAAACATACAGTTACTCGGATAAACATGTTACCTTCAAAATGTAGTCCACAGCGTCCAATGTGAACTCCTGGCCAGCAATGGTGAGGGTGACGGCAGGCAGTGAGGGGATAAGGGAGCAGTCCACAGCAAACTGACCGAAGGCAAGGGGCGTAGCACCCAGGGCTGCATTGAGGCGTGCCACTTCAGCAGAAGGTCCACCCAACAGGGAGGTACCAGTGTCAGCGATAGCTTCGCAACCCTGGCACACAAAGTAACTTATAAAACTACAGGAGTTATAGGAGCTACTGTAGGGGTTCTGTATACATGCAGCCCTACCTCCTTAACACCAGAAAAATATTATTTTTTGATTTGATACAGGTACTCCTGGTATTCGCAGATTTACGCCTAATCTTTTCCTACATCGAGATGCACAATGATGGATTGAAAAGGACAATTAAGCAACAATTAATTAATTATTTCTTTTTGTAAAAAACTTAATGGTGCCTGCCCAGGACCGGAACCTGCGTCTTCTCAGAACGTGAAACCACGTGTCTCGCTAGAGTAGCATGGCTTTAAATCAAGCTATAACCTGTCAGCTGTAAAAGAAATAATGTACTCACGCCCTGGCAGAAGCTGTTCCCGTTGATATGCATGCCGTCCATGCGGAACTGCCAGTACGTGTCTCGCGACAAAGGCACGCGCGTCATGTTGCCGCGATAGTGAGCGGGGTCTGAACCCCCTAAGATCAGCTCCCCGCCCTCTTTCGCCGCCGCGTCCCTAACACCACAATTTATAGTATATACCTACACTTTTTTATACGTAAGCACATACAAGGTCACATATGCACGTAGGCGCGCACGCATTCACGCACGTACATATGCACGCACACACAATATGTATACGCAGTTTGTTACATAGATACAGTATAAAAAGCCAGTAAGATACATACACACAGTACATATACATAAATTGTTATACACACTCGTGTGTAGCAAATTAATTTTTCGTAACTCCTATCTATTTTTTATGGACCAAGGATGTAAAGGCAGGTAAGTAGCAGCCCATTATCGTCCCATATGGCAGGCATATTACACAAGTGTACTCTTTTAGTTCGATGTGGCGGAAATCCGAAACGATAGAAGAGAAATCAGGCACAGGACCGACGGCTTAACGTGCTATCCGAGTCACGGGGGTGGAGCACATCACCAACTTCGGACAAATATTCAGAAAATCTTAGTAGAAACCTCAATATCGATTTTTTAATTGACCCGAACCGGGACTCAAACCCAGGACCTCATTTCTGTAACCGAACACCTTAACCACTAGACCAATGAGGATGTCAAACGTAGGATGTATAGAAAGCTAATCAAATACATACATAATATATAAACAATCAGTTACATAATATAGTACACAAGCTGAACTCGCGACTTTGTGTGGAATGTTTCTTGGGTAGTATTTTCATTAATTCAAAATCAAAAATACACACAGATCGTTTCATAATGTATATTGTACATTCACTGTACACTTGATTACACTCCCACAGAACTGGCAGAACACAAACACAGTATATACTACATTTATTAATATTTATACATTTTTACATTATCAAATTGTTTTATACATTAAATTTACTCAGAAATCTTGTTTTATATAAACTTTTTTAAAATAATTACCAACGGACACATAGACCCGTACATCTGATTTTTATATACGTAGCAATGCCTAGGATCCGTCGCCGTATTTCAAATACTTCGCTCGCCCCATAGAGACTGCTATATGGAACACATCTTGTCGCAGGCAACTAACACAACCGCGACTTAAAACCACACTCAGGTCATATTTGTTTTCTCGGTAAAATTAACTCGCGTAGCTATCCATTTAATTATCAGCGTAATAATTATAAGTGTCTCCTTTATCCTAACAACCAGCATACCTTAGTTGTTTTCCAAACGCTGCAGTACAACCCTTCTGACTTCAAAACTAAAGTGAAAGTGTCTTACTGGTGTAATATTTATTAATCATACCCGTTCATCGCACTTCGATATATATATATATATATATATATATATATATATATTATAATGTTCAATCACTTAATGATCCCGATATCAATTTACACAAACTCAGCTAGCTAGGAACGCGACAGTTCCAACAGTAGACCGCTCCGATCGAGCGCCACTCGACAACTGCCGAGAGACTCCCACCGGACTGCCACTATTGACTCTGTTCCACGCCGATAGTTGGCGCCAGCGTTCCACAGACATCTATCCTCCGACACACACACACACACACATACACACGCGCGCGCGCGCGCGCACACACAGTTACAGACAACCTGTATATTTGTTTACAAGTAAAGAAACAATTAGAGCGACTATTTTCAATTATACAGCGTTATCCTTGTATCTACAAATTTTGTTACATACCGGTTCAAGTAGAAGGAGAAGACTGGACGGGCTACGAGACCCTGAGCTACCAGGGTGTCGAACACAGGTCGAACTTTGTCCACCGCGATGCTATGGCAGAACACATGAAATTACCATTTTGTAAATTGTGAGTGATTAGGGGACATTCATGAATTACATAAGGATAATTGAGACAACTTTTGGCCACCTCTCCATAGCATAAGATTTCTGGATTCTCCCCTCCCCCTCTCTTTTCTTACCTACTGTCGATACAGTACGGTTCTGTCTTACTTAAGAAGATAAAATGTACTATGAATATAAATAACAAACTTAAGAGGCTGGGCACAGGCCTCCCGGCTATGAATAAAAATTTTAAGTGCGTGCGTACAAAGTACACATGTCAGAAGTCAAACTTCTTTGGCAAACAAATTTTTAAGTCTTGTTTATATTTATTGTTCGCGACTTTTTCCCTTTTTATTGTAAATTTATTTTTCCCCTTTTTATTAAACTAAAATTGTTAAATGATATTGTTAAACATCGTTCGTTGTATAATATATTTTGTTGTAACTTAGAGTCTGATATTTATAAGTATGTATAATGTTTGTAACTATAGCGTATACACTATTTGTCATCGCTAAAAATAGAATCATTTTTGTAATTAAAGTAGCCCCTGTGATTGGTAATAAATAAAACGCCAATCATAGGAATCACATTTTATCCAATAAATCGATAACCCCCGTCGCTTGCTTGTCACAATAGTGCACGTTTGTCAGTCGTAAAAAACCTACATTAGATGGCCACTTTCGGCAAACCGTATTCCTGTTCCTGTTTCCGGGTTTTCTGCAAATAACAGTTAGTTGGTGACAAGTGGGCGGCGGAGCGTTGGAGTGAAGAATCTGGTGGCATTTTCATTTATCCTGAACCGGCAAGTCTTCGCAAGAGTGAGCTAACGAAGGGGCTCACATTTATACAATTCTAAAAGTTTAGATTTTCGAAACTTAAGAGGGAGAGGAAAAGGAAGATATGTTAGTAATTAAGTGTCGAAAATTAATTAAAATCTCAAATGACTGATAAAAATAAAAATCCAGGTGTTTTTGGTCAATATTAGAAATTATTAAATTTTGTTTTTGAATTTAAAATTTAGAAAAGAGAATTTATGAAATATTTTTATTTTATATTTTATGAAAAATATTATATTAAATTATAAAAAATTAAAATGCCACATGTTATTAGTAATTATCAAAACTACCTAACCTTCAAAAGAATTCGCATAAAAAACGCTGCACATCTTCGTGACGCTAAACACGCAAAAAATTTACTATAAGGCGCCTAAAGAAGTTTCACTTCAAAAACTTTAGAGCATAGACCCGCCACGCTGCCCCAATGCGGGTTACTAGTCTACACATACCTCAGAATTTTTCCCGGATCATGCAAGTTTCCCTTCATCAAGAAAAACATTGATCAAATTTCGGATCAGGTGAGACCACACTCAACATTTATCTTTGACACAATTGTGCATATACTCTATTTACCAAAGGTCATGGGTTCAACTTCTGGCAGGACAAGTTAGGAAAATGTATTTTTAAATTCTAATTCTAATTCTAATTCTAGAGTCTGGCACCAAATCGGCCGTAGCTAGTTACCACCTACTACCATCAAAGACGCCATGCAAGAAAGTTCGGTGCAATATTGTGTAATAACCTATATCGATAAATTAACTGTTACCAGGTCAACGCGTTTGCATCTGTGACTAAATCACTTACCAATAGACGTGATTACAGTTAAGTGCTAACTTGACTGAAAAAAAACCCACCTGGAGAAGGCCATGCCAAGGATGCCATCAAACTTGGCGGCGACGAAGGCTAAACCTGGCTCGGACATCGCCTCTGCAAAGGTTTGTCCGCGTGCCGTAAGCCCGCCCACCTACCGAATGAAAATAAACTCAGATGAAATAATTAACAAAAAATTTGGACTAGTGCATGTATTTATAACTGTTTCCCCGCGGCTTCACCAGCGTAGTTACTAATCCTGTAGGAGTGTGATGAAATCTATTATTTATCGCCTGAACATTTAAGAAATCAGACACACATACAGAGTAATTATATATTGTATATAGAAATACTTTAGCATGTACTAGCTGACCCGGCAAATATCTTACGGCCTCAGGATCAATAAAAATAAAAGCTGACCCAAAATTGCAGAACGACTCGACTGCAGTAAAAAATATGGTCAAATCTTAAGGAACAAAAAAAAATCCTAGCAAAAAACGCGACCTTTACGCACAGATTCCCCCGAAAGTTCGTAAAATAGAATAGTTGCGATCAGAAATTGTTGGTTGTCAACGTCAAATGTCAAAAACAAAAGTATTCTTTTCAATTTAATTTACAAGTACCCCTTTTTTTTAAAGTAAATTAAAAAAATATGTATAAACAGAAGATTTGTTTATCAAAAGTTCTTATACGTGCGTATTCTACTTCAACGTGACACTGGCGAAGTAAATTGTGCTAGTCTGGCACAGGAAATAGCCATAACTCCAAAAATAATAATTAAATTAAATTTGATTTCTGAAAGATGTTACAACACATATTAAACGTTTGACACTTACGTACTCTTTTTAAACCTTCTCTGGACTGTCACAAATAATTCAAAACCAAATTTAGCCAAATTAGTATAGCCGTTCTCGAGTTAACGAACAGCAATTGATTTTTATATAAATAGACTAGTAATGCCCTGCGAATTGCCCCGCGTAAGATTCCAATCTCGTGGCAGTGGAAAGTCTATAGATTTATTTGCGTTAACATGTTTGAATGAAAGTTTTATTTCACTTTTTAATTACTTCCTTTCAGATTATTAAATACACATTTACATTCACAATCTAATCAATATACAGATTTTACTTTACGATAACGAATAGATTTCTAAATTCGCAACATCATTTACGTAAAATGTCCGACATTAGTCAATTTAAAAACAATCTACCTGTATTGAAAGATTTTACTAAAGCGGTCCAGTAGTTTTAGCTTGGTAATCTATTATATAAAAATGCAAAACTCTCTACCATTATATTAGAGAAGAGATTTATTTGTAATACTTTATTGTCTCAGAAATTCCCTATACACGACATTGGATACCCTGGAGTTCGACTCTGAATAAATTACTTTCTTTAAATTGAGATTTAAAAATTCGTTATATCTTTTGAATGGAATGTCCGATTATCCGATCATTTAAAAGGTATTTTACAGGTACTGAAACGATCTTTAATTTAATAGGATAAGAACTAATAAAGAGGTATGAATAATATGGTTTGATTATTGCTGACACTTAATAACTTTTAAAACGCAATAAAGTAGTTATACTGGCATAACTACAGTAGTTGGAAATATGGTACCCCGGACTTCTTTGTATATATTAATACGTTCTACAATATTATAGAACATTGTTTTGGAACATTTCGGAGATGGTAAATATTATGCATGAAGCTTTGAAAGGGAAAGGAATGAACGTAAATGTAAACGAAACGAAAGTTATGCTTTTTGAAAGAGATGAATCTATGATGACTGGCAATATTTTGATAGATGAGGAACAAGTGGAAGAGGTGAAAGAATTTGTATACTTGGGACCTAAATTTACAAAAGATGGAACATGTGAAAGTGATATTGAAAGGAGAGTGAATGCAGGGAATATGGCAAATGGTGCTCTGTGCGCCTTTATGAATAGCCAGATGGTGTCTCAAAGGGTCAGACTGGCAGTGCATGCAGGAGTGTTGGCACAACACTTATGTATGGTAGTAAAAGTTGGGTATGGCAGAAGAATCACA
>JACTOM010000493.1:1009030-1064784 GCA_015832385.1 Elymnias hypermnestra | reverse complement strand
GCTCCGCCGCACTATCACAGGGACGTACGAGCTTACCTGGATCAAAATTTGTCGGGCCATTGGATAGGACGCAGGGGGCCAATCGAGTTTCCAGCACGCTCTCCAGACCTTACACCACTGGATTTCTTCTTGTGGGGCACAGTAAAAGATGAGGTGTACAAACGTAAACCACGTGACCTAGACATTCTTTGGAATGAGATTCAAGCAGTGTGTAGAGAAATCTCATTGGACGTTTTGATACGATGTACAGAATCTGTGGTGACTCGTACTCAGAATTGTATTGATGCTGCGGGTCACCAATTTGAACAGTATTAACATTTGTTATTTATGTTTCATTTACATTGGACTTTAAGCTTTCTATTTTCCTGAAATTTAACTTTGTAGAACGGTAAATAAATTTTCTATGGAAGTTCGAAGTGTGTATACATTTTTTTGAAGCACCCGGTAGTATCGCGGAATTTTTTGTAGATGTAGATATTACCTTCTATAATACTGTAGCACATTTTTTGTAAGTTTTTCACACCCTAGATTACATTAACGTAACAAACATAAATACATACAAAAACACAAAAGTTTCCTCTTTATAATATTATTTAGACAGGCTTGACTGATGGTAAATGATACAGTTCAGGACTTGTTCACACTATGTGAAGTTGATGGAGAATGTCGAAACCCATCAAATAAAACAAGATACAGTTCAGATTGTTTTTGCTATTTGGGGATAACTAGCCATGCCACCTGTGCAGTTCTACCCAAAGTAGAAAACACTCAAATTTGTCCTGACGTCAATTTCAACGTACACTTGATTCCCAAATCATTTTTTAATATTTTGTACCTAAATTTGTTTATTAATATATGTAAAAATTGACAAGGCCGAGAGATTAGTAGGCTTATATTCTCAATTAGTCTATTAAAGAAACATCGCTATGGCGATTCACGTCATCTAAGAGATAAAAGTACTGAAAATCAGCCCCGTAATTTTTCTATAGTAATCTATGTCTTGCTATTATTAGTACTGCAGAACCAAGATTGTAACTTAGGTGTTTTTGCTATAGAAGTATGATAACGGAATTGGACAAAAAACAATTAAAATGTAAGTTTTTTTTGTTTGCAATTTCGCAACATTTGCCCTTGTTAAGTCATTTTAGATAGACATAACAAAAAAAATAAAACACACCGATGTAAATTTTTTAAACAACATTGTTTTATTTTGGCAATTCTTTTGAGTCAATTATTACATATTTATACAAAAGTTATCTTAATTACTTGGTATCAGTGTTTAATTCACTTTTTGTGTGCTTTTAGCCTTAACCTATATTTACAACCAATCTATGATAGTTATCGTGTTATAACACAACATTCAGTGCGGTTTGATTTTATATAAAGGCACAGTTATTTGTTAATTAAAAATTTTGAACGAAATTACCTTATATTAATAGATACTGCCAAATTAACAGAAAAATATTCACCGTAATGAAATAAAATTAATAGAAAAGCCAAAATATAGAATTTTAAATATTTTCTTTTCTCCTTTTTCTACCAGAAGGGAAATATAAATGTTATGTTCATAGAAATGAAACCTAAAAAAGCACATGATTAGAGAGATCACAAATTATTCTAATCACCCAGGTAAAAACCATGAATAGGTTAAAACCTGTAAATAATCACTGAATATATTGCACCAAACATTGGAGGTAACAAGGATGTTACCCATGCATACCTATACAGGTAAATCTTTGCACCTATGTTTATAAGATATACCCAAAACTTGTGTTTTATTTTGAATTTCTATAACTGAAAAATATAATACCAGTAAAAGGTAACATTCACATAACATTTATTTAAAAAAAAATTATAATTTACGTTTTGTATTCTTATAAATAGTATCTACGTAAAAACACAAAAAATAAAGTGCATAGTGTGTAAAATACGTATGATTTGTAATCTACACATGTTGTATCAATAAAATGATTTCACATGCTCAATGTCTAATAATTATATACCACATGATATTTCTCTTAATTATTTACAATATATCGAAAATTTGTCATCAATTATATACACTTATTTACATACTAACCTAAACCGACTACGCTTTGCTGTAGCGAAATATGATTTCTCCTTCTCATTGAATCTTTTACTTACCAAATGGTTTCATCTATTTACCATTGAAAATACCATCAAAATTTGCCCAATCGTTTCGAATATTAATGAGGGAAATAAGTAGCCTATCTTAGTAAATTTTTATTGGTGAAAGACTCAATGGCTGCACCATTCATAAAATATAATATATATTTTAAGTAATATCCGGCACAAACAATCATATCAATTCTATTTACATAATATTATATAATAAACATAGTTTAGATGAGAATAGCATGGAATTACGATTTATAAAATCCATTTAATGATTAACCCTGTCGCTGCGGCGCCATTTTATCAATGCACGGGCGACTTTTTACCCAAACCGTTTTTTGGTACGACGGGCATGATAATATGTCCCAACAAAGATGGTGGTCTACTATCTCTACAAAGATGTTTTGTTCCTGCGGTTGGCGTATTATTTTTTACAAATTCAAACGCTGTTGCTATAGACAATATAAAATAATTAGTGTGAATAGTTTATATTTTATTTTATTACGGTTGTATTTATTTTTTTCTAAACTATTATTATTATATAAGTATATCGTAAACCATACAGAAACCGACAAAAGTATAAGAAAATCACAGGTAATAAAAAATTAATGTACAAAAAGGCGATCTTGTGCGAGAATAGATGCATAAAGAAATCATACATACTAATACTAAATAGAGTACACTTAATATATAGTTACATATACATACAACAAACACAATAATAATATTTAATTTGTTACATGTTCTAAAATTAGGTATGCTAGGTATAATGATCATGTATTGGTTTTAAAACAAATTTCTAAATAATGCTCAATCCACTTAACATAATTAATACCAACTTATTTCGTACTTAAATACATATCCTAGCATATCACTCATATATGTACAATAAGTATTTATCTCCTTGTATACAAGAAGCGTCTTTATCACCGACCCCTGCTATCGGTGCGATTGTGTTAAGACGGAATAATACGTCAACCTAAAGGTTTTAGTAAAGACGTAATAATTCACCAGCTGCAGCGAAAGGGTTAAAGATCTTTTAAACACACTGACCCCAAAACAGTAATCTATATATAACTTATTAAATATTTATTAAATTTTTGTACATTGTTTAGATTATTAGAGAAACTAATTCTATATACATATCTTTTTTTACACATTTTGTAGAGTACAAAAAGGTGTACGGAAAACATGTATGATAGGAATGACGACAATTTATAAATATAATTAAAACAAATTAATGTCATAATCATTTTGAAAATACAACATTAAAATTTATAGCCTCTGTATCACTATGCTAGTCTCTTCGCCAGCATAGGCCTCAGGTTCGATTCTCACCTGTTTAGAAACTTATAATATTAATTTTGTTCACGTCAGATAAACCTAATATTGAAAACAAATGTCACGACTAGAAACTTCTACTCATTTATTTATTACCGGATTTCGATACCGGTTGTCAATCCTTACTAATATTATAAATGAGAAAGTATCTCTGTTTGCCTGACTTTCACGCCAAATCTATTGAACCGATTTAAATAAAATTTGGTACATATATAGCCTAGAGCCTGATAGTTAGGCTACTTTTGAAAAAAAAAAGGGGGTTGTAAGGGATAAAAGTATTGTAATCTGCAGAGCTAAAAGCTTGAAACTTATATTTTAGGCTGTTGATTCGATAGAAATAAATATGATATTCAAAGTTTGTAAAAATTTGACCTTCAAGGGTGTGAAATAACATTCCTTACTAATATTAAGAAAGCGAAACTAACTGTCCGTCTGTCGCGCTTTCACGCCAAACTACTGAACCGATTTATATGAAATTTGGTATACAGATAATCTAGAACCTGAGAAACAACAATAAGCTCTCTGAAATGAAACATTACTAATATCTCATTAAAGTGTAAATACGTATGTGTCTTATTAGTAAAATAATTACCCTTTAAATTCCTTTGTTACAGATATGGTTTTGTGTCATTAAATATAGCAATACTTTAAATTAAATTATAGCTGTCTTTTTTAGATTTAAATATCTTGAATACTTCGACTTAGAACATGAAAGTGAATATAAATATAAGCATTTGTATTTATAATCATTTTTATTCATGATTGTTCTAGTAATAAAAAAAAAATTCTCTGTCCTTTGATAACAGAATTTTCACACAAATAAATGTAATCTTTATTTTTGGCCATACGAACAGGTAATGTAGAAGCAAAGTAATTAAGGAAGTAATTTAAGGCCATATGCAAATTTATGTTACTCATTCAAATTTCGACAAAGATTTGATTCACCACATCAGGCGGTTCGTTGCTACGATTAAAACTTGTTTCATTATTTACAACCCATTTCCCGGCATGCTTTGCGATGTCACTAACATATGTATACAATATGTGCGACAACTGTTGTCATAAATGACCAAGCAGTTGATTTTTTTGAAGTGAAATTGGTTGAGGCGCATGAAGGTAAAATTTTTACGGATGAAAAGCGTGATTAGTGTCACGTGATCAGTGTAAGATGTGCAGTGTTTTTTTTATACTAATTCGTTTGAAGTAATTTTAATATTTACAAATAACATATTGCATTTTAATTTTCCACTTGTCGTATATTATTTTTAATAAATAAAAATATTTCCTAAATTTTAAATTCAATAACCAAATATAATTATAAATTTCTTAAATTGACAAAAAACACGTGGCATGTTTATGTACAATTCGTCAGTTGAGATTTCAATAAATTATTTGTATTAATTTTCGATACTTTTAATATTTTAATGACACTTAAATTCTCAAGATGTATCTTTTTCCCTCCCTCTAAATCTCGGAATTCTAATGATTTAAATTTGTGCAAAGCAATTTCACTTCTGACATGTGTACTTTGTACGCACGTACTTTTTTTTTATATACTGTTCAATCTATATAAGGACACAAACTTAAGTGACTCCGTAGAGTATTCGTTACATAAATTAATTTGTTATAACGCAATTTATAATGCTTAGGTTTAACTATGACTTTTACGGTTTAATTATGACTGTCTTAGGAAGAATTTAACATGTCTTAACAAGGCTATCAATTGAAGGAAATCGTTACATTAACGTAAATAATAATCTACATTTTGCAAAGATTAAAAATCCACTATAAAGACAATGTCATATTAAGAGGCACTGTACATATATTACTACTGAATATAAAAATTCTGATTTTGTATTTATATTATTAAGAGGTAAATCAACTCTTACAAGCATTAAAATGATAACATTAAGACTAGTATTAATTACCATCGGATGAGATAATAGTCTTGCCTAATTTGTACCATTGCTGTATTGTATAATTAGATATGAGAATCTTACTCGTCAAGAGAATGCTCCAGTAAAGGTGCGTTTTACTTTCGTCATATTTTTCATTAAAAAAAACAAGTTACTTTAGTCACGTTTTTTGTAATCATGAAAACTTCACGTTTTAATTGGCGATAGCAGAAATCTTTTAAAACTATTGTTTCTGATAACATAATTATAAGAATTAGCACGTTTTGTTTTGGTCTTCTAGTGACATGTTATTACCCTCTCTCAAACAATTCGGTACCGCCGCAAAGAAAGAGCGAGACAAATGTACGATATTGTTTTCGTTTCGAACGATTTGTACGGCCGCGTATGTTGCTTAATATATTCATCGAAGCGCACGATATGCACATGATGTTCTATTATAGCTTTCCGAAATATGAATTAGCGCAGTTTCATTAAAAGATTATTGTAAAGTAAATTGAACTTACAAATATATATAATACAAATCATCGCGTGTTCGATGTTTCAACGACATATATATTTACATCTACTTATTTCTATTTTAACTACTTCCGTTTGAGATTAGAGACAAATATGAGGCCGCAAGAGCGAGAAAACCGCATAAGTAGTTGTTGAGGTTGTGTAATCTGTGGTAAAGTCACGATCATCAAGTTTTATCTACAATTGTCAGATTCTAAATTATTGTTTCAATTCAAAGTTCTTTGAAATTAAAATACATATTAGAGCCTTACATATGAAATTAGCGTTTTGCCGTGCTGACCGATTTGATCAGAAATGTCTCCACGTTGGTTAAGAATTCCAAATTCAAATTTATATATTCATTTAGCTAGTACGTTTAAGTTTTGAAAACAGTCATTTATTTGTTTTTTCCTCATTATTTTTTACAAGAGATACAACAAAAAAGTTTATTGTTGGCGAAGGAGGCTGGTCCCCGCAAGAAGACAAAGCCGGACTACGAACGAAGCCCGGTGTCATTCGTCAAGCGTGAGGTGCGCGCAGCGACGCTTGACGATCGGAAACGGCGCTATCTTGCGGAGCAGTCCGCAGCGGGCACAAAGATGTTCTTCCCCTCCTCCTCCTCTTTTGGCCGCGCACAGGATTCAGAGGGGGGTGTGCTTGACACCGACACTGATTTAGGCTTTTACGGGGCATGGTGGTTTCTCCCAATACTTGCATAGGTTTAAGAAGAAGGAGAGCCCATGATGCATCTGTGACCCTGAGGCGGTGGAGGACTTCGAGCACAACGCCTTTGGCTGCCTATATTCACCAATTTAAGAAACATTACAGAATTCAAAATTAATAAAATACCAAACCCAAACACTATACAACAAACACTAACACATAGACAACGTCAGAATCTTCATGGAGTACCTCAACAGATAGTAAAAAGTCAACAAAAGGGATGTGATACCAGAGACAGATGGGAATCAAGACCAAGTGGATCTGTGTATCTCAGTCTATTATTTTAGCTTATTTATTTAACATTTGTTATTAATTTGTAAGATCAATACAAAATTGTAAATTAGAAAATTTTAAGTCGTTATACCTGTACACTAAAATGATTTAAAAAAATATTTCTAAATATTTTAATAATTACAGCATAATATATAGCGAATTAATGAAAATTGTTAAATACTTCTAAGAAACTGTCAGTAAAGATATTGTAAGTAAATAAAGGGCCTCCACATGGGGGGAAACTAAAAAAATTATGGAAAACATAAAGTATCGTTATATTTACGAATACGAGTTCTACCATGGCACCAGTGCTACGTAAACAGCTCGAAGGATTAGTCATGTGTATGACGCTGGTTTTTCAAAAGAAAGCACGGTACGTTTTTGGATTCAACGTTTTCGTTCTGGAAATTTCACCGTTCAGAACCAACCCCGTGGACGGCCGGAGACCAAAGTGGAAAATGAAAGTGTCGTATTCATAAATACCTCATTTCTTTATCCTTTCATTAGAAAAGTTAAACCAAGTGGGTAGACTAATTATAAGCTGACATTAATCAATCATGTATTGCTACCTAGCACATTAAATGGTTTCCGGCTATTTTATCGTACTATTTATACAAAATAGTGGCGACGAGGATATATTTCTATTAAAATGGATCACAGAGCAGTGAAATGCAGTGAATTTAATCCGAAAAGTGACAATTGGGACAATTGAGCATTATTGATTTAAAACAACCGACTTTGCTCTAACAGATTACCATTTTTTCGGAATTTGGACAATTTCTTCCGAGGAAAAAATACTCCGATGCAGCAGTCTAAACCGGTATCAAAGAGTTTATTGATTCCTACCCCTTGGTTTTTTAGAAAAAGGATTAACGAACTACCAATGACATGGCAAAAGTGCAAAGATAACAACGGAGCATACTTTGATTAATTAATATAAATCAACAAAAAAAATTGAATTTATATTCCTCCTGTAAAAAACGCCAATTTCATATGTAAGGACCTAATATTTGAGCTAATCGAAGTCTAATCGTTGGAATTAATAAATTGGGGTATATATACTACTTATACATTAATAAGGTATTGGCCTGATTTTGAAGTTAACTCGGATGTGTCAGATCATCTGAGCATTCGCATTTTCTTGATTTGCAGTCATATCTGTCGGGCGCTTTGTAAGAGGACAGCATTCTGCTTCATAAAACATTGCAGTTCTCAATGCAATTTTATAAATTTTGCCCTTAATGCCAATTGGCAAAATTAAATTAAATGTGTAGCAGAGGCCTGCCATCATGTGGTGTGTGATATCATTATCAATCTTGTCATCGGTCATGAGCACGCTACCGAGATATTTAAAATAATCTGCAGCTTGCAGCACGGCGTGTTGGAGAGTGATTGTGTATTAGATATTATTGCAAGCATTCTATTTTCTCCCTGGTGATTTTTAGGCCTGCGGGTTCTAGAGATAATCTATTGTTTTTTTATTATTTACGATAGGTTTGCGCTTGACTTCAATCACGCCAGATGGAAAGCTATGACGAGGTAAAAGACGGTACGTGCTCGCCTAACCTGCGCCTATTCACCCATCATCTCTACTTCTCTAGTTAGGGTCACATCGGACGACATCATTCATCTATATGGACAACCTCATTTGCATATAATAAGTCCCTTGGGGTAAATTGTTGTACTTCAGCTCTCAAGTAATCAATCACAAGTTTAAATAAAAGTGAACTGAGTGTTGACTGTTGATGTAGTCCAACTGTAACTTTATAACGTGCCATATGCACATAGACATGACATACAATATATCTGTTTAATAAGTCTTTTTTCATCAAAGTTAATTGCTATTGTAAATTCATGAACATCAGTGTGTCTTTGTACTTAGCAATAAATCATGTTGTCTCTTAGTTACCCATCGCGCCATAAATGGAGACCCCGACGTAAACAACTCTGTGGTTTTTTAACAGAAAAGAACGCGAACGAATCTCTGAATTTAAGTTTTTAAATCGTTTTTAAAAATCATCATCAGTCGTACATGGAAATTAATGTGCAGAATAATCTATATTTGACAAGTTCTGTAAAGTCCTACTGGAATAAAGAATTTGAATCTAACGTAGTGAAGTAATCTTTATACACATTAAAATAAAGAGTTCCTTAGCAAATTTGTCGCACTAGGCTTAAGCTTACTCAGTATACTTATAAATCCGCTACTGACTACATGGTCGGCCCGGCACATGGTAATATAGAGTATTATTAAAAGCCAAATCATATAAATACTACAAGATGTTGCTTGCATCACGCTCCATTAAGGGAAACCCAATTTAGTCAACAAGTCATTAAAATGTCAAAAGTTTTTTAAAAACAATATGGCCGGCCACGAGATATTGCATCAGTATTTACATAATTTGAATCAGTATTTATAAAGTAAATTTATAAAATAAGACGCCCTCCCTTCACTGGTCCTTCGAGCCAGATCTGAATTGATGACCTATGGAAAACCTAACCAATGTTTTGTCAAAAATTCAGTCATGATAACCTAACCTAACATTTAACCATCTGTCAACATAAATTTGTGAGTCAAATTTAGTAATACTTAAATTATATTAACAAAAATGTAGTCAATTACCTTATATCTCTTGATATATTAATAAGGTATACAAATTAGCTCCTGCAACCTCATATTTCATTGAGATTAGCGCCTAATATTTATAGATTGGCCACAGCCGTCTCTACCATTACAACATTATATTATTTATATTAATATAAACACTGAGGTGTTTCATGTTTTCAAACACTGTTGAAATTGGACACGGTTGTAATATATATTTATTACATTCCATTTGTTAGTATAAAATGTAAATTACACTATTTCCACATGGATTCGTCAATGTTGTCTTCAATAGGAAAACATTATTATAATTTTTGTCTCTGTATATTACGGCCATTTTTCATTTATAAATAACCTGTTTTATGGTCCTGGTTCCAGCCCTTTAGGACCTATAAAGCATCTCTGTTAATATTGCCTCATTATATGTTTCATTTCTTCATTTCGTACTGGTGATGACCACCATAGTCTTGACAGTGAAAACATCCGATATCATAACGGCCTCGATTTTTATTGCAGTTCCGTTAATTATGCGAAAGGGTACACGTTTATTCCCTGCTATTCAACATAGTCATCTAATTCATAAAGAAATTATGATTATTATGATACTTTTATTTTCGATAACATGTTTTACGTCCCTAGCTTCTACTTCTTTAGAGTAAAATTATTGCTATAGAACTTTCATTACTTATAACATTGTATTACTTATTGAAATTGACCACCATGATCATAACATGATTTTTTAAAAATATTTAACCCTGGGTTCTCTAGCCATTTATAGCCTATATTATTATAAACATTTCCGTTTACCACTGCACAACATTCTATGGTTATTCTCTACTGAAGCTGACCACTGCGATTTTGACATTCATAAAGAAATTATTATTATGATAGGATTATTTTCTATAATTTATTATACGACCCTGGCTTCTATTCCTTTAGTTATTATTGTTATAAAAATTTCATTACTTTTAACATGGTATAAAGTTTCATATATTATATACTTATTGATGTTGATCACCACAGTCTCAGCAGAACGTTTGATTGCCCGCTTAACTGTTTAACGGCCCGGGGTTCTAGCTTTTTATATTATTATAGCATTTTAAGTCTAAATTGTTTCACGTGTTTGATCTCGTATTATGCGAGGCAGCGAGCGACGGGTCACCGCTGCGGCTGTGGCTGCGGTTCGGCGAGTGCGGCGCGGTACAGCCGCTGGTCCGTATTCAGCAGACGCACTGAGAACGAGTCCACTGTTAGCGGTTCACCTTGTATTATCTCTATGTTCCCCGCATTCGCCTGTAAACACAAATACAACATCCTTTATTGCTATAAAACACTGTCACTGGAGTTTTAATAACATTATAGCTAGATAGAACTGCCTTATTGATCTTGAGGTTAACATATACGGTTACAGACGGGCCAATTTAAAAATCGATATTGATTTTTCTATTGAGGTTTTCTCAATATTTATCCGAAGTTGTGAAGTTGGCGGGGTGCTCCACCACCGTGCCTCGGAGAACACGTTAAGGCGCCTAATGACTATGAGAGTGAAGGAATAGGGAGTGCACTTGGGTACTATGCCCGCCAATCTGCAGTGGAACAGCATGGTGGGTCTATGCTCTATAAACCCTCTCATATGAGCGAGGAAGCCTCTGCCTAGTAGTGGAGGGTAATGGGCTGCTACTTATATATAGATATAAAGTTTGATATTCTATTTTTTGAGGGACGAAAGTACCACATTATCTCCCGATTAAATAAATGAATAAATTAGTGCGCATGCTTCAAATTTTCAGCGCACGACTAAATTCGCGTTTCTTTTAAATCACAAAATAATTATTGAGACGGTTTAACCTGAAAATAGTTTAGTATGCTATAAAGTAATATTGTTAAGTAAAATATTAATTTCTCATTGGGATAATAAAAATTTTCGTAACATATGCTGTACCGATCTTTTCATTTATCGGGAAAAAAATGATTGGTATTTTGTTTGTTTTAGCGTTTAAAAATTTTAATTATTTCTTCTTCACTTAATTCTTCTCCTGATTAATCAGAACTCATTTTATTAAATTTATCTAAAATATTTTGTTTGGCAGATTTATTGTTTTTGATTACAAACATATTTTTACAATTTTATTTTAAGGATATATGTTTATCTGTTTGAAAATTTTTATAAATAAATTAATAAATCTTATTGTCTGCGTGCTATTGATTGCTAACCTGATTCAGAATGTTACTTTATTATTTACATTTCTATTGAACTTTCGATCTTGGTGTGAAAAAACATTGTATCCGCACTAAGAAAAGAAAATACTTAAACCGCAAGGGCGACAGTATCACGCGGAATGTAATGTCATAATTTCCTCCGCCGCTGCATGATGTACTGTTTTATTTGTTCAGCATTCAACATGAAATGATACCAAGCCTAGGAGAGCACATTAAGACGTCCATCCTGAGCCTGTTAGTTCTCCGGTCGCATCGGATTGCCGTTACATCAGAATAGAGAATGCACATGTGCAATATATTTCAGCGCAAGATTGGCCGCCATGGGCGAAATCGATCAGGAGACTATTATTATACATTGTTACATATAATTTCGAGCCAGGCGGCGCAAGATCGCCTTGTGGGCATCATAACATCAGACCTATATCTAGCAGTGGACATCCATCGGTTGAAGCGACGGCGGCATATCATTTTCCTATACCCAGATGTCCTAGAGACGTGTATGTAACACATCCAAAAACCCCATAAAATTTCTGTACTTTATGTTCATAAAATTGCTAACCAGAAATAGCGTGGCTAGGAAGAGCTCTGACACTTGCGCTGGATGTCGCGCTGTAGTAGCCAGCAATTTTTGGAAGGGGACGCTGCTCTCAGTAGCAAGTGGAGCAGCGGACAGCAGCGTAGCGGCAGCCTGCTGGACGTCGCGACCCCGTGCCTCATTTTCTGCAGCACGAGCTACTACACCCTCTCGCCACGTACTCCACTCCGGACGTAAACTCGTCTGTGAAATTAACACATTTTAATTGTACACGGTAAAATACCTTTAAAGATAGTATAGCGCAGATATATATAAATTGAAAGATAAATTAAAAAAAATATACAATCCTGAAGTATATTTTATCGATCTTTTTAAGATACACAATTACATTGCACAATGGAGGGGTTGTTGTTTAGGTATTTTAAAGTTTAATTATTAATCATATTAAATGTTAAAGCAAGAAATGCTTATATAAAATATAACTATAAATAATTATATTTCGTAAAAATAAAAAAAGAAGTTTGAATTCAAAACGCAATCCTTTCGTTATATAACTTATATATAATCTTTTTATCAACAAAAAATATTTGTATTTCAAAAAATCAGTTCACTATATTTCTCTGTTAGAAACTGAAATCGAGGAGTTTGGATAATGCGGGCAGTTATGAGTTACAGTAAGTACTGTGGTTGTTACCCATGAGTCCCACACTCCCGACTAATGATTGCTGTTAGGGTTGTTTAGAAAAAACCTCACCGTGCAACAATCGTCCGTACGGGAGCCGTCCGAATCGCCTGATGAACTCTGTTCAAAAAAGCCGTCGTCATCACTTTCCTCAGCACGACGAGTGGTCACCGCCAATTGCGTGGCCAGAGCGCCCTCAGACCGACTCCAACCCGCAAATCCTGTACATAACCACGCCCATCCGTTGTCTGATTTTGATAAATCCCAAAATATAATATTAATTGATCTATCTTTTTTTTTTCCTTATTAAAATTCTATATCTAAGACATTTGTATATTCTAATCTTATATATGTTATGTATGTATGTAAGTCCGGATATATACTCATTTTATTACCCGACTGAGTTTGTTGTGGGCTCTTCTCAGGACAGGGCGCGAAGGAACCCTCGTAACTTTAGATTATAAGTCGTTCTTTAATACCATCATCAGACGTACATTACAATTAGTGTGTGGAAAAAATAATTATACTTGAATAAAGATATTTTAATTTGATTTGTTATGTATATTTATGATATGGTAAATTTATTATCTTTATATATATTATCCTACTTCACCTATCCCATTATATTTGAAGAATATTTATAACTCTATTTATCATTTTTAAAATTGCCTGGTGGAAATGGTTATGTTTGCGATAAGGTCACTTTTTTATTTTTTTTCTTCTACATTGTTTTTGATTTGTTTCATGTGTGGTGTATAAAAAAGCATATTCTATTTATCTATTAAAAATATGTTAAAATGTTTTATAATAACAAGTAATAAAAAAATTTAAGTCAATTCCCAGCAGTAAAAACAATCTCCTAAATGTACTAAAGGGACACAAAGCTTGAGGGAGTTTGATGGTATTGTGCATTAAGCGTTTAACTACTTGGAATTCACATTAAACAAATAACTATTGGGAACTAACAAATAATTTGTACAACTAGCAACTATAGACATTTTTCAGACAAACTTGTTTTTAAATATGTAACCAACACAAAAACAACAAATTTAATAAAAATAAGAAAATCATGCAACTAATTCTAAAGTATTCTGTAAAAGCAATGGACAATATAAGGAATGGCGGATTCAATACTGCAGAATTTAATAACTTCTAACCTCCCACATCCTTTGAAGCCACTGTATCGAATCCTCGAAATTCTATAAAAGTCAAAATATGTCAGTTTTTTGATTTCACAACAAATTTATTTAGAATTTTTATTAATCAGTGAGGAAAAACGTCCATTTAACGAATTAAAAGTGCTGTAAAAACCAACTTGAATAAGAGATAAGAATATATCGGTACACCTGATATGAGTAGAAAACTTTTATTTGGCACTTAAATAAAAAAATTAATACCAATAAAAAACGCTTCTGTGCAATTCACAAGTGGTAGAAGTGAAACCTTCAAAACGTTTTGTCTTCAAGATGATGAGATGAATGTAAAATTTCGATAAGAGGACTTGATAGACACGAGTGGAGGGGCTCGAAGCAGAGCACAAAGAGAACCACGCACATAACAAACACTGTATAATGCTTCCTATCTCATTGTCTCCCACATTTAATCTTATGAATTCATTCATTTTTTAAGTTAGATACAAAATGTTCACTTAAAAAAACTGCTTTATTTTGCATACCTTCGGCTGAGTCGTCAGTTTGCCTCAGCTTTCGCCTTATAGAGAGTAAGGCGTCACTTCGCCTCTGAAGCTCTCTTCGCACCCATGTTTGTGGCAAGCTAAACTCGTGTTCCTTCTGCAACCGCAGCCGTGCTTCTGGAAAAGGCAATTTCATATTTTTTTATTGAAGTGAAACTTCTTAAGTCGCATGAGGATAACATTTTTACGGATGAAATGCGTGATTAGCGTCACGAAAATGTGCAGCGTATAAAATGTGGCATTTTAATTTGCCTTTCGTCATTTAATAATTTAATATACTATTTTTCATAAAACAACAAAATTTAAATAACAATTTCTAATATCTACAAAACGTGGCATTTTTATTTGAAATTTCAATAAATTATTTGTATTAATTTTCGACACTTTGACACTTAAAAATTAAATTTATTAACTTCCTAACATTAATTCCTTTTTCCCTCCCTCTAAGTCTCGGAAATGTAAAGTTTTCGGTTTGTATAAATATAAACAAGACTTAAAAATTAGCCAAAGAATGCAGGTACTTTGTACACATGCACTTTTAATTTCTTTTATCTATTTTTTTAATAAAATTCGCCAACAAATCTTTCACTAAAACTTACAATTAACATCAACAGGAGTCGCAGAGCAGATCCAGTTACCGGCGAAATTGGCACGCATTATCTATATATAAGAGATATCCAGGTATCTAGTGACTCATAACGATATCTCTGGAACCATAAGGCGTAGAGATTTAAAATTTGGTAGGAATATTCCTTTTGCCGTGTAGAGGACATCTAAGAAAGGGTGTTATGAACGTCCACCGGCAAGGGGGGAGTTGATTAAAAAAATTCAAAGTTTCACATTTAAAAAAATTCAACCTTCACATCTACAAACTATATCTTTTTGGGTATGTAACCTGGTCAGAATTTTTTTTTTACAAACTGGAGTCTATCAAAAGTAAATTTTAGAATATACCAAAGAACATTTGCATAAATGAATGAAAATGCTACCAAAAAACATTCCACACAGACGAAGTCGCGGGTTCAGCTAGTATATACATACACTCAAGTGCGGGTTATAAATTTACAAAAATAAATTAACATAAGTTTAGAAATGAGTAACATAAATTTATAATATTATATTACCTAAAAAAAGCAGGTAAGGTAAGTTAGCAGCCCATTAGCGTTCCAATTGGGTACTTGCCTCCTCACTTACAATAGAGAGGGTTTTTAGAGCATAGACCCACCACACTGCTCTAGTGCAGGTTAGCACACATAGTACACAAGTGCCCTCTCTATGCATTTATAGTCTGAAGTGACGGCAATTAGACACAACCTGAGATCAGGCACAGGACTGACTACACCTCCTAATACCCAACTTCAGGCAAATATTGAAAAAAACTCAATGGCCATTTTTGAATGTCCCAACCCGGGACTCGAACCTAGGATCTCAAATTTGCTGAACATGCTAACCACTAAACCAATGAGGCAGTAATATTAACTAATTAAATATTACACTTGTATAACAGAAAAAAGGAAAAGTGAAAGAAAAAAATGTGATAAATGGTAAATCTACAATTAATACAGATGTAAAAAAAAATTACTGATGTAAAGGTCAGAATAACATATTATGTTGTTGCTGTTTTTATTACTCTGTGTGGGTTAAAATTTGTCTGTGGTCATTCCTAACAGTCATGTAATGGTAACATTTATGTTTATATGTTTTTATAACAAACTCCCAGAAGACCTTCTAGAGATGTCACTTAATTCAAATCCTTTATTAAAAGATTATTGATTGAAAACTGTACTGTAATTTGAAAGATTACATACAATCAAAAAAGTGTTAAAGTGAATAAATTACTCTAATCATATATGAAATTAATTTCAATAAAATAAATTAATATGATTAATAAGAAGTGTATATTGTAATGGTGATAATAAAAAAGGGATACCCCACTGAGTTTATTCTGGGCATTACTCAGGATAGCGCACAAAGAAACCCTTGTTACATTAGATTAATAAATATAATCCGTTTTGTAATATCATCGTCATTTATATATTGGAATAAATGTGTGAAAAACCGATATTTGACGATTCAAAAGCCAAGGTCCATAGTTTACTATTTGGATCAGTTCATATTTAAAGGAAACAAATTAAGAACGATTTTCAAGTAAAATTTCACCAAAAGAGACTATCTGTTGACTTATCAAGATATCTCTGGAACCATAAGGCGTAGTGACTCCAAGTATGGTAGGAATATTCCCTTTGACGAGTAGAGGTCAACTAAGAACGGATTTTACGAAATTGATTGAAATTTGGTACAGCGATAATCTGGAACCTGAAAAAGGACTATAAGCTCTTTGCAGTAATACACAGCAAATAAGTCCTTGAAGTATTTATACGTATGTTTTTAATATGTAAAGCAATTTGCCCAAATTAACGAAAATGCTACCTATTCAAACCAAATGACAAAAACATTCAACGCAGACGAAGTCGCGGTTTCAGCTTGTTTAAAATATATAATTATTATAGTGTCATAACCCTTAAAAGGACCGGACGTACGTACACAACGCAGCAGATTCCTCTTTAGCTTATGATGCAATTTTTTTACATTTAATATTGCTTATATTTTAAATAAAATTTGTATGAGCATTTAACTGATCGAAAAGTACAAAAATCGTGCTTAACTTGAAATAACAATTTTTTTAATATTACTAGAACCGCAAGTTTCCATCATTATTCGGGTTTTTAAGTTTTCTTGAAATTTCAAGGGTGTACAAATTTTAAGGTTAAATTGACTTTAAATTTGGATTCTTCGGATCAAAAAACGTACCCTTAGGTTGGCCTAATCAAATGCACTTTCCACTTTTATTTTTGAGAGCCGGGTAATTGGTTTTTTGGCATATGCTTGTGTAAATGTACGTACGTGCATGCTAGATTATGCGTGAGCGTTACCTTCGCTAAGTTTCAAGGGGCAGCAAATGTCCGAAATATCGTCCAGGCTCCCTTCTTTCCGTCGTTTTCTTTCCTTCTTGACGAGAGGTAAAGGGGTGGAGTTGGCTTCGGGGTTGGGGAGACTGTCGGGTAGGGGAGTGAAACTGTCGGGCAGGGGAGTGAGACTAGGTGTGCCAGACGGGGAGTGTAAGAAGGGCGAAGGGGGAGGTGAAGGAGGTCGAGGTGTGGGGGAACGCGGTGCTGCAGCAGCGATGGCGGCTGATAGCTCGCCTAGAGGTAAAGGCCGCAACTCCGCAGATCCACTCGCCACGTTCGATAACTCCTCCACTAGGAAACCTTCCTGTATCAGCGACGATAAACAATCTATTAGCAGAAATTTCAGCACGAGAATTCTTCTCTAATAGGAGTTTTTTAGGTATTCGAGATTTTTATTATGATTTAATAAACGTTTTAAATACCAAGTAGCTTTTTAGTTTCAATTATTATTATAATTTATGTTAAATTATATATAAAATGGAAGTTTGAAACGTCGAGGTACAATTTTTTTTTTTAAACAAATAAAAATATTGAAAGCATATTCGTATAAAGTACGTAAAATACATTGTTGTATCCAATGTCCTGCGAATCAAATTATTCCTCTGCTAAAACGTTAGTGCTTGACTGTGATCGTATCTTATGGTAAATGATACAGTCTAATATAGAATCGTATCTTATGGTAAATGATACAGTCTAATATAGAATCGTATCGTAATCATAGAAGTAATTTACCTCTTACGGTTCCTATACAGCATCATAATTACTGCTCACATGGCTCAAAGTACTTGGTATTACACCAGTTAACATGACCAAACAATTGTTATCCAATTTATAAAACTACTAGATATATAGAGTTCTATTGATCAAAATATTTGACTACAACAATCAATAGACCAAACCAACGTGACGGTAGGTGACTCCTATAAACGAATAGCCTATAAAAAATTCTGCTGACTATAGTTAATTTGCCCCTAAGAATTGAAGAGTTCTGTTATTTTGTCATGGATCCTATGATGAAAACCCAACCAAATTTTAAAGAAATAACCGTTGAAATATATCCTTTCCAATAAAAAACAAATCATCAGAACTGGTCCAAAAAGAAATGAGACCCTACAAGAAGCAACACCTTTCATATAAAAAAAGAATCTTCAAGATCTGTTTCACCTAGTCAAAAGTTATGAAGTAACAAATTAAAAAAAAATACAGACGAATCGGTAACCTCCCCCTTTTTTTGAAAGTCGGATAAAAAGATGACATTGTTTAAAGAATAATTTTCTTTAAAACGCATTAGACTCTCACCCGCAGTCTCCAGGTGACGTGGAAGTCAGGCAGTAGTCCAACAGGTTCCCCTTCATAGTCACACAACGGGGCGTCCCCGGCTGCTGGTACCCTGGGAGCCAATTCGCAGTATAGCCGCGGCAAAGTTGGAGGCGGCCTTAGGGAAGCTTCGCGCCGCGTCGACCCCCCAGGCTCCAGTGTCAGTTCAGAGAACCCAAATGCTACTGAAGCCCGACGTTTTCGTCGCGTACTTGGCGTAGCTTCCACGTTCTCTACTACACCCTCTGAGTGCATTTCCCTGAAATGAGAAGTTCCAGTTAAGCCCTTGACTCCCACAACGTAACTTAACAGTCCGCTAAAATAAAGCTGATTTAAATTCTGGGAAAGGTATTGAACTGCAATTCTCAGTGAATTGACATGGTATCACTTGAGCCCTTGAAATGATCAAATTAATGCCTTGCTGACAAAAATCTAGTTCAATTGTCATTATAATTCTGAGAATAAACATATGTGGGGTATGATAGTTACAATTTGTTTTTATACTGGTTTTTTTTTTATTGTAGTTTACCTAAATTTAAGAAGTGGATCAGAGCCATTCAGCAGTTAAGAAGTAATTTTATGTTCTGGCTTCTAATTATAATAAAATTATAAATTATAATAAAAATGATATTTTCTTGTTTTAATTACATTTTAAACAACTGTTTGTATCACAAATAAATCACTAAATCCCAGCAGAACCCTATTTACACATGAATTGGTTAACTATGATGTCATTTATAGTTTATTATTTGGAGTTGTCAGTGAAACATAGCTACAAGTTCTTTTATTGATGTTAAGCAATCAATAATTAAGTTTGCAAAATAGATAACACAGGGATATATGTGCATGTCTAGTCTATATAAAGAGTATAGTTAAGACTAACTACTTATACACCTACAATCCTGGTTGACCTAAAATGTTATATACTCTCTTCATGATGTATATAGTAAGAACATAATTACTCTATTACTCTATGTGTTTGGGAACTATGAAGGTGACAATGTTGAGCATAGCTGATTATTATTGGAGTTATTCATACAATTCTTTGTTTAAATCACCTATTTAAGTATTTTCATTGTCAGCAAAAAGTTTAGTGCTCTTTTCATTGTTTACAAACTTTATCTTGTGTGTAGTCAAACAAAGATTTATAAAAGAAAACTTGCGAGTCCCTGATAAAACTGATAATGCGATAGCAAGGTCTAACTCTAAGGCAACAGAACAAAATCTGATGGGAGATGAAATTAATAGTATGTTATCCCCACATTTATTGACTTTAATTAAAGCAAGCAGTTGATGACAATAATGTTTGATCTCTGATTATGGCAGTAAAAGTAAAGTATGGCAGCATAAATATTTCAAATAGTAAAAAAAATATTAGTAACAAGCAAAGTTAAATTTCTTTTGCACCATCTATTTATCAATATTTTTGATATATCACAGAGACTGTTTAGCATTTTCTATATCAAATCTACTAATGTCCTCACTCAAGTTCACACAGACAGCAATGATCTATCAAATTTCAGAACATCTATTGTAGAACTATGATAAGAATCTAACAAGACTCAAAATAAAGTTTATACAGAGATTTTGAATTAACTTACAATCTATATATCCACAACATAAAAATAATTGTTTCATACTTACTGTGTGCTCTGATGTAGTGAATCACTGACACTAAGAACATGTTGGTAAAGAAAGTCAACTTTTCTACTATATATACTGGCAGATTGTTGCAATAGTAATGCTAATTCAGCAAAGTTTGGTATGGGTGTGATTGCACCTTCTTCCTCTGCATCTAAGGCATGAAGCCCCGCCTCCGTCAGGTATTCCTCCAACAACTATAAACATAACTTGATATCACATAACATCCTAATGATCTTGATATTTATATGGGTGATAAATTCCAAGAAACAATCTTCTCCAATAAATAGGTTGCAAAATTGTCATTTACTATAAATCAATATTATATATACAGTACTCTACTCACAGGATACAAGAACTAATGCACAAAATAACTTCACATAATGCATTTTCGTTTTTTAATTAAAAAGTAATAATTGATTATTAACATTAGTTACTCATATTTACAATCTGTTAGTGTATGTGCTACAACATGCTAGTGTATGTTCTTTATTACTAAATATTTCTTTTTAAAAAATAATTAATTTTTTTATACAAAAGAATTAAAAAGGTGCATTACAGTAAAAGTTTCAAAATAATTGATACTAATAAAAGTCTGCATAACAAAAATTTAGATTGTAGAAACTGAACATGTAGCTTATTTATTCAGCTTGTAAGAATTCATTAACCTTTATAGATAATCTATTAGAAATTTTTGTTTAACAAAAGAAATAATCCAGTTTTAATGTACTGAATCTCTATATTGTGTACCTTTTAACAAATAGTCAATATTAAAAATTAGGAAAAACTATTTTCAGCTAAAATCTGTAATGTTTCAGAACTTTAATAACACAGTCATTCCCACACAATTTTATGAAAGTCGATTTTAAATATATATTAATGACAATAAAAAACTATGAAGATTTTTTAATAACACTTATCAAATACTGAATCCATCTCATTTAAAATTACTATAAGTATAATGTGAATTGGTAAAATTGGCGGGATGGTGTGGTTAGGCTTATGCCGGGTCAACGGATATTGGAAAAGTAAACGCTTACCGCGCTGAGGTCCGTGTCGAAGCTGCGGCGGACGTCGCTGATGGGTCGCATCAGCTCCGCCACAATTTCCTCCAGTCTTTGTGAATTCATACTCCACCGCTTGTTTTGCTGGGATATATTTCTGAAAAAAATGTGTGTCCATTGATAACATAGCTGAGGCGTTGTGAACACAACACAAGCACTAGTATATAATGTATACAGAAAGTAGTGGCGCGAAAATTTGTGTCATCGAAGCTTTTTTGTAATTTAAAGTAATATTGTGGAAGTGCTGCTTGTTTAATTTTGGTGGATATGTAATTATACCTAGCTCTTTCTGCGGAGTCGTCGTCCATCTTATAAACATAAAATAGTGTGATTAGGAAAAACGTAATGAAAACGGTGGCCATTTATTTATGTTTTCTTCGGAGACATCCATGTTCGCTGTCAAATATGTTCGTGTTCGCGGTATACTCTGTGGTGCTCGCGCTTCTATTTTGTTATCTGCCAACACTTTCTTTTCCTTTGTGGGCTTGTGGCTATGATACCAAACATTGTTAAAACATTTTAAAACGAAAAGTCTTTTTGACATATTAAGGAAATTAGGTATTTAAAATCAATGTACGGTATCTGAGAAACAAAAGTATATACATAGAACTATTTGACTTATAATACCATGTAAAATACTATATATACGATTTAATACTACTTATAAAATATTCAATAATAACTAATTAGACGTCTATTATTTATGTGTTAACGTAGAAGTTTAATACAAACATATAACTATCCTATAAATTTTTCCTCGCTGAAAAATTTAGAATACTGCACCGTGGTATGGTAGTCCTATTTTTTATAAATGTTTCGTTTATATGTATGCTAAATAAAATTCAGTTTGTTATTTATTAAATCAAATTTCATATTACTTACAATTTTCACAAGAATACTTTTAGTTTTCAAGGGAAAATTAAAAGTATTCTCAATTCCATTTTCTAATAACACAGTAAAAGATTAAGCCGTAGTTAGTATAATACAATAATAGGAAATTTCACTGGCTGTGTTTTAAACATACAAAAGTAGCAGACAAGGTCTTATATATAATATTATAAACTAAAATTGCTATAATTGTAAGATTATGAAAGCCTTCATAGCGATGGAATGTTATTACCTAAAACATAGTGGAAAAAATACCTTACCATGAGGAGCATGATATATAAAATGAGTGCTCTCGTAATATACAACGGCGGTCTAAAAATATATTATTTTAATTCTTCAAATATCATAAGGAATTTTGTGAAATCGATAACTGTCAACTATCGAATATCTCTTACCTAAGTAGACTGTGCATTACAATATTTTATGTTATTGTCTTGCACTAGCTAATCTGTGGCCGTTAGGGCATGGGAGTGGGCGTTAAAGATTGTTTACGAAATATTTACAAGCGTAAATGTATGAGACTATATATTAAATAATATGTATTATTCAAATTAGAAAATATAATTACATCAGTGTAGTGATTCGATAGATGTAGACCTGAGTTTTTGTCATTTCTGTGTTAATTGTTTGGTTTTTAATAGTGAAATTGCGCTAGGACATACTAAATTCATTATGGGACTGTCTCGCTGTTACTCGTTGATGAAGTGCCTGCTAATCATGTTTAACGTTATATTTCTCGTAAGTAATCCTTTTGTATTCACTGCAATAGTCCAGACAATATTTTCATTTACGATTGTTGCAACACAAGCAAACTCCTTTTCTCCGACTTACTGCTATTCCCCTCTTATTCAGATCCTGCTCTAATAAAGAAGTAAACAAATATCTATATTAAGCCTATTACTGCTTCGTATTGTTTTTAGAGTTAGCGGTAGAAAACTATCAATCGCCATATTTAAGATTAAAATATATATGACACCATAACTTGCTTTGGGTGTATTAATGATGTTATGTTTTAATTAATCATTGGAGTGTAAAACAAATAATAAAATTTCCTACAACATCTAGCATGAACTTAAACTTATTACATATTTATCTTTGAATAAAGACAATATTTTAACAAAGTGTTAACTTAAAAGTGTCATCCACTCTAAGATTAAAAATATATATTTATAATTTGAATGTGTCTAAAGTATTTGACCAATTAAAACTTGAAGATATGTATATATCTTTAAGTTTTAATTTAAATCTTCAAGTTTTATCTCTGTATAGAGATAGTGTGAACTAATGCTAGGAATTAAAAAGTGGATATATTTTTTAAATAAACATGTGTGGCTTAATACAAAATAGCCATAGTTTTCTATACAAATTATTTTATATTGCTTGAGACATGTTATTATATCAAAAGATTTTTATTATAAATAAAAAATAAATCATTTCTCATAGTATAGACAACAGTGTAGTTAAAAATTTCACTCACTGAACAATTAATCAAAATTTTATTATTTGTTTTATTTATTTGTTCTTATCTATTTGGGAACAAACAATTATTATATACCTTGAAAATTACTTTTCAACAAAATACACAAAAATCAGTCAACTTTCCACTAATTACTAAGACTTATACGTAGCTATAGCATATTAGAGTTAATTTATGTAAGAAAAAATTATATGAAAAGTAATTAAAAAGAATAAGAATAAAATTAACACAAAAAAAGAACAAAATAATTTTATACTAAACATTGCTTCTATATCATTATCCTTAAATGAATCTGTTTTATCATGCATAATATCGACAAAATTGCAATATAATTTTCATATTTAGCTTTTCTTTAGTTAACCAAAATTTCTAATTTATATGTAATAAAGTATTCTGTGTTGTATGGTATCCTCAATATTAGGAAAGAGACCTGTGAAAGACTCCAAAATTATGTGTTCTCTTTGTTTGAAATTTTCTCATTTTTGATAAATAGCACTTTCATGTCTAACCAGTTTTTAGATTATCCATTTGTAAAAAAATTATAATTTACAGAAATTCTTGATACTAAATTAATTTTATTAATATTAATATTATAAATTTGCAGTAGCAGTGGAATTACCAATGAGTTGATAATTATAAGGCAAAAGATGTTCTGCCAGTTCTACTACAATTGATTTGCAATAATTATTAATTTAATATTTTTTCAGTGTGTGGGGGTTGCTGCATGTGTGTTTGTTTCATGGGCACTATGGGATGGGCGAAGTGCAGAAGAAGTTGCTGGCCGTGCTGGGCTGTGTGCTCTAGGACTTTGGGCATTGGTGTTGACACTGGGTGCAGTTGCTGCTCTTGCAGGTAAATAATAAGTAATGTGTATGTTGTTCCTGATCATAATGTGTTAAAAATAAAACAATTTACAATTGTATTGTGTAATTATTTTAACCAAAGATTGAAATGGATGCTTGTATGGAAGACTTATTGTATCACAGTTTAGGAGACGCATACTCTTGGTAAGAAATAATATATATTGAGAAATATTATTTGTTGCTTCCAGGCGCAATTCGTGGTTCAGCATCCTTGTTAGCAGCAGCTTTTGCATTGCTGGCCCTTAGTGCAGTAGCCGAAGCTGCTGCTGCATGGTGGGGAGCAGCACACCAGCCTCAACTACAGCTGGTATAATACTTTACTTATTTTTATAAAAATAATTATATTAGCAAATGGTTCTCCTGATGTCACCTCTAAATTTATAAGAGCACCTGTTTAGAAAGTGTTAAGATGTTTGGCCAGCCCATTTCTATCCCATTCATCTAGGTTTCCTATATAATGAAGCTACTTTACATTGGCATTTTGTGAGGAAGTGGTTATTATATATGTATAGCTGTGTATAAAATTGTTTGTTAAAAATCTACTTCCCTTCATACAGCATGGGTACAATTTGTTTTTATTGCATTAAATGTCCAATTTTTTACTGCTATTTGAATAAAATTGTGTATTGATCTGTATATCATGCAAATGTTCTTATATTATCAGGCGTTACGTGAACGGCTGCGACAGTCACTGCTGAACGAATATGGGTCGCTACCGGCGCGCACGAATGCTTTAGACGCCATACAACGTGGGGTAATATTAAATTATTTGACCATTTCACTAGACTTAAGTTTAATTTTTTCTTATTGCATGGTTTGCCCTCTACAACTATTATTATTTTGCACTGGAGTCCACTTCGACAGTGGATGCAACCCATGCAGATCCTTTGTATGCACCCCAACATTTAGTCTCCCTTAAATGCCCTCAAACACCTACTCCAGTAGTTTAAGGTGAACTTTAGGTTAGAGCTGTTAAAGTTGTCTGACTCTTTCTTGTCCTCGCTAATCCATCACATTTTTACAGTATGTACCTTATCGTTTCCTCTTCCTCATTGCACAGTCTCCCACAATGCCCATAGTTTTGGCAATAGTTTTTATATACTATAGTGGTCTGTTGCGATTGCCACTGCATGTCTTTTATATAAGTTTTACTAGAAGCCTGTTTTTATTGCATCCAAGGATACTTTAGAACCTCTAACACTGCATTCCACAGTTCTGGTGTTGTCTGCATTGCCCCTCATGGTACATAAATGTATTTTGTTATATAGTTTGTCAAAAACTGTAGATGTGCTTCTGCTAGTTAGCCGATAGTTTTCATCTATGATAAGGTGATAACTACATATAGCCAAGACCTCCTATGAGATAAGACTTATAGACATTTGCAAGTACAATCTTTTCCACAGCATGGTAAATGTATCCAGAGGCTCTGTTAGCAATTCGTAATAACAACATCATCATTATTTATTGTAAAGTTTATTTTATGGTTTTACAGATAATTAATGTTTTGCCCCTAGTTTATAAAAAAATTACTAATTGAAGTCAAAATATAACTTTATGTTTGTTTATGAAACTGTGAACTAGCGACATAATTATGTGTTACGATTTCAAATAAAACTAAAACTGTAATGACACATAATTTTGCTTATGGCTAATTATGTTATACTTTTAAAATACTAAGTTATGATATAAAAATATAAAAAGAACAAAAAAATCTGGATTTTATGTACAATTAGGACTTGTAGCCACTTCCTTCTTAAATTTAGATAAAATCCAATAAAAGTACTTATAGAACTTTCTTAATGTCTATATGATTGAAAAGAATGTCAGAGTGATTTTGTAGGGATAGGATTCTGCTGAGAATGTAAGGGAAGTCTGAATGATAAATCCTGTTACATTTCATTCAGAGTTCACGCAAGATTTGTCATGTCATATATATATTTTTCTTGTTTTTGTACTGGAAAGTCAAATTTTGTGTTGATCTGTGTTGTAAGTAATCTTTCAAATTATTGTAAGGTATTTTCAATAAGTTTCTTTTTAACAAGGGATTTGAATTTATTAAGCGACATATCTAGACCATCTTCTGGGAGTTTGTTATAGGAATATATACATCTATATATAAATCAAGTCAAATCAAAATATCTTTATTCAAGTAGGCATATTACAGCACTTTTGAATCGTCAAAATTTTTTTTTTCTTTTCCACACTCTAATTGTAATGTACGTCTGATGATGATACTCCAGAACGACTTAAAATCTAAAGTTACGAGGGTTCCTTCGCGCCCCGATCCAAGAAGAGCCCACAACAAACTCAGTCGGGTGTTTTGTTTTTTTTGTTATCATCATCATTACAATATCATATTAGTTTAATATATTTCAATTCAAATTAGAGCAGTTCGTTCACTCCCACGCGTTTCTATCGTCTAAGTACTCCTGCAACTTATAATACGATTTTTCTATCAACTTTCTTTTAACAAAGACTTTGAATTTATTAATTGACATTTCTAAAACGTCTTGTGGGAGTTTATTATAGAAACGTATACAGTTACCCTTAAATGAGTTGTTAATTTTATGCAGCCTACTAGAATTTACAACAAATTTGTTTTTGTTTCGTAAGTTATATGACATACATTCACTCTTTTTATTAAAAGAGTCAATGTTTTTGTGTACGTACAACAAGTTTTCTAATATGTATACGCAGTGAACTGTCATTATCACTGTATATATATATATATATATAATTATCCTTAAAATGAGTTGTTGAAGTGAAACTTCCTTAGGCGTATTAGGGTAAATTTCATACGGATGAAACGCGTGATTAGCGTCATGAAGATTTGCAGCGTTTTCTATGCTTATTAAAAATTACAATATATCATAAATTATTTTTTCTAAATTTTAAAAACAAAATTTAATTTATAATTTAATAATGACAAAAAAACACGTGGCATTTTTATTTACAATTGGTCATTTGAGATTTCAATAAATAATTTGTATTTATTTTCGACATTCATTAAATTCCTAACATAACTTTTTCCACTTGTACTATTCCTATGATCGGGCTGTGGTCAACGTTATCTACGTATGGTGTGAGCGGTAATCCGATTCAAGCATTGAAGTCTCTCTATGAGGTTTCTAGTGCTTGTGTCAGAATAAACGGAGCGTACACGGAGTGGTTTCCTGTCGAAAGAGGGGTTCGACAGGGATGTGTTGCGTCACCATGGCTGTTCAACCTATTCATGGATAACTGTTTGACAGATTTAAAAGAAAGTATGTATGGGTTAAGAATGAATTAATTACTCATCAAATATTTACTCTACGCCGATGATCAAGTAATACTTGCGTCATCCGCTAATGAGCTGCAGGAGATGGTCAATATTATGAATAAAGCTTTGGGAAAAGCACAAAGGGAAAGGAATGAAAGTGAATGTAAACAAAACGAAAGTTATGGTTTTTGAATGAGATGAATCTGTGTTGAATGGCAATATTTTGATAGATGGGGAACAAGTGGAAGAGGTAAAAGAATTTGTATAGTTGGGATTTAAAAGATGGAACATGTGAAAGTAATACTGCAAGGAGAGAGAATGCAGGGGATATGGTAAATGGTGCCCTGCACGCCTTTATGAAAAGGCAGATGGTGTCTCAAAGAACCAGACTGGCTGTGCATGCAGGAGTGTTGGTGCCAACACTTATGAATGGTAGTGAAATAAATGCGGTAGAAATGAGAGCGTTGAGAAGTATGAGTGGATTAAAACTGAGTGGCAGAGTAACAAATAGGGTGATAAGAGAATGGTATAAAAGATGTAGTGACTAAAATTGAGAAAGGTATGCTTAGATGGTTTGGGAATGTAGAGAGAATGAATGAATGGAGACTTACAAAAAGGATTTATGAGTCAAGAGTGAATGCGAAAGTTGGATGGGGAAAACCAAGGCGAACGTTTCTGGACCAAATCCAGGACATTTTAAATAAGGGCCAGCTCAAGAATACTCTAAACCGGCGAACTTGTATGAAAGGTTTAATGAGAATGAAAGAAGCGAAGGAGATATGCAAGGATCGTGGCAAGAGGAAGGACGTTGTCTCTGTCTACCCCTATGGGAATGTGGCGTGATGCTATTTATGTATGTATGTATGTATGTATCTTTTTCCCTCCCTCTAATATAAACAAGATTTAAAAATTACTTTTCCAAAGAAGTTTCACTTCTGACATGTGTACTTTATACGCTCTCACTTTTAATTATGTGCATTTACTTTTCGAGTTTATATCTATGAATGTGCAAAAAGTCATTATTTTAGTGACTCTATAGCGATATAAATTAGAAACTAGTATTAAATTATGTTTTGTATGCATAGCTGGGTTGCTGCGGTGCTGATAGTGTGCGTGATTGGCGGCACGCAGCTTGGGCTCGGGGTGCCGCTGATCTTGAGCAGAACGACGGTGACTCCACCTCCACAGACGACCTAGACCTTAGTGTGCGTGCGCCTGCTGCCTACTACTGGGTCCCCGCCTCCTGCTGCCAGGTCACTAATTACTACTATTATTTAACACTAGATTGCCAAAGTCGCAACCTACGAAGTCTTTGGCACTAGTTTTCAATTTCAATTACAAAAAGAATTGTGTATATAGTGACATAGGTTCGTAGAATTTTGTGACTTTCTGAACAACACATAAATGTGTTTATTAATCATTGTACACCCATAAGTAAATTATTTTGATCAGTCTTCCCTAACAAACCAAAATACCTTTACAATTTTTAGTACTCGTATATTTACATAGCATCAATTCTCACAGTACCATCGCAATATATATTGAATTTTATATATCCGTCATGACATTCATTTATATAGAAAAGGGAAACGCACAATTTTAATACAAGAAATAAAAAAAGCAAACTTGTAATGCCATATTTTAGAGTGAAGAAGGTTCAGAAATCATATGTCGGGTTGAGCATACGCATTTTTAATAAGATACGCGAGTCACTTCTGTGTTTGCCTCCACATAGTTTTAAGAAATATGTTAAAAACGTCCTATTACAAAAGGCATATTTTAATGTTGGATATTATTTAAGCGACAAAGATGTTTGGTCTTAATTCCAGTTGCACATGAAAGCCAAACACATAATAACGTACAAAAACTGTGTTTAAAGGAGTAACCGTTGAGTTTCTTGCCGGTTTCTTCTCAGCGGAATCGACTTTCCGAACCGGTGGTAGATTTGTTACCAACAGACAGACTACTGACGATTCTAAAGTGCTTTTCGAGCCTACTTGAATAAAGAGTATTTTGATTTTAGTAATTAATATCTTCTTCTTTCATGATAGCGGCTATAGGATGGCAATAAGGTCTCCATATAATCTAAAGTTGAGAACTCCTATGCACTGCACAAAGTTTTTTCAGGATTCATTCACGGTTGAAGCGACACGCTTGTGGAATGTTCTTCCAATTGAAATTCAATGTGCTCCCACTTTACATACTTTCAAAGTATTAGTTAAAAATCATTATTCCCTTTAGTTTATTCCCCTATAATGACGACGCGACTTATATGTCCTTATCTGCTTATATTTTATATACTTATGTATTTTATATTTTATATATATTTATGATCTATGTATTCTATTTTTAGACATATTTATGTATAAATGTATGTGTATTTATTATTCTCACCACCTACCTTTAAACTCTTCACTAAGTCTCCTTCCTAATGTATAATTACTTTGTGTGGTGTACAATAAAGTATAAATAAACAAATAAATAAATAATATCGTTCTGGTTAGTTCTTTTAAACAGATCAATTTTTGACTCAAAATCTGCTGGATAGTGTTCAAACAGTACAGTATATAGCTAGCGCCATCTAGTACGTATCTATTAGAATTACTTCAGATAGATCTTTACACATATACATGTATATGTAGACTAAAATTGACTATAAGTTAATAACTTAACGTTTGATTTATTTTACTACAATTTGTATCAATTTTGCCATCTTTACATTGAACTTACTTTATAGACGGAGGAGCCTGACGAATGTGCGGCGGCGCGTCGTGTTCCCGCTGCGTCAGCTGGAGGCCCTGGTTTATACACGGAGCCGTGTTCGCCGCGAGTTCTCACCGCGTTGTACCGTGCCGCGCGAGCTCCTCTAGCTGCTGGAGCTGCTCTACTAGCAGCACATGGTGCCGCGTTGTTATTAGCGCTGGCTCTTTGTCTCCGCGCACAACCCGATGCACGATACAAGGCCTAAACAATATTTTCACTGTTAGTACCATACGAGGCAACATGATCTTTCTACATTTAATTAATTATTGTATTTCTTTCTGGGGGATGAAAAATTCGTTCTTCAACGGGACAAAATTGCAACTTTTTCTCCCGTTTAAATTCCGCTCCCGGTTAAACTCATTTCTCTTTGTTTATCGAAATGTCAAAGGCAGCTTAAAACAATAGACGATAATACAATTTTTAATTCGATTCGAAAAAATTTAAGTCGAACTTTTTGTCCCAGTGTGAGAAAAAAGCTTATACGACCAATTTTCAAATAAAACTTCGCGGGCGAGAAATACCCAATTTTTCTCCCTAGGTGCATAATATCACTTGAGAACCATCGTTCTTACGCATAAATTTGGGTATTTTTGATTTTTGGACAATGTATTCTAAAGAGTAATTTATAATGAAGATATAATCTTAAAAGGGACATCTATTAAGAAATTACCTTTGTAAGATTGTATCTTCATTATAATTTATACACTACAAGAAGAATTTAATTTGGGGAGTATTTACCCCTGTACGTCACACTTATAGTATCGATGATTTTCATATCACACTGCTACTATTTAGAATTTCGATGGAGTTTATGTAACGACTGTAAGAAAATTTATCAAATTATGGTATATAATTCAGTAGATTAGGAAATTGCATGTTCTCTTTGTTTCAATTTGGACTGGTGGAAGACTTTGGAAGTGGCTTGTCTACCTATCAGCAAAGATGTGTCGCCAAGCAAAAAATTTCCGTATGGGTATGTTGTGTAAGCTTTTTACCATAAGAGATGAATTCCATCTTTACCAAGTTAACGCGTTTCCATCTAAAATTGTATCGTTCACAGACCGTTAACTACTTAGCAACAAAATGGTTATATTTTAGAAAGTGAGAGACGCTAAGTTTTTTATATCATTGTTGTTTTTTTTTTAATTTTATTTAAGTATATATACTAAGAGCTTAGTTCCAGGCGATTGGCAAAAACTCTTGTCTTTTTTGATTTGTGACAGTTTTAAAACAATACTGATATGTAGAGAAGTTGTTCAGTAACTAAAAATACGTATTAAATAAGAGTTTAGTAATAAAGGGGGTAAACCGAAACTGGAGACGTTACATTCACTGAATCGTTTCAGAGTCATCAAAGCGACCGTGACGATTCATTTTCATTCACTTTGCAGAAAAACCCTAAGAGAGTCTTAAAATTTATTACTTCAATGATAAAAGAGATTGCTAACTCAATTATTAGCAGATACATACCATTTACAATGATCACATTGATCAAGAGAAGCAGAAATGATTTTGATGAAAATACACAATATAGAAATTTCAATTGAAATTTTTCTCATAGGTTATTAAGAAAAACAACCTTTTTTCCATTTTGAATTCTCATGAAATAAATATTTTAAAGTTTGCATTCTTTATATAAATTGGATATGTAATTATTGATTACTTTTCTTGATGTGGATGAAAGTTAATTTTCGTTATGTATGATTGATATAGAAAGTTTTTTTAGTAATAATGAAACTTTTCAGTAAGAGAAAGTATGAGTGAACTCATACATTTTTTTCCTGTAATAGTACAAAAGCCAGACGGTGCATTTATCGATTGGGGTTTACGATATAACTTATGATAATTTAGAATTAAGTTACACAATGCATATTATTTATTTAAAGTACCCAAACTATTATATAATGTTATTATGTTATTATGTGTTTACGAAATATAGTACAATATTAAGACTGATTTTAATGAGGAAACAGACGGAAAACTTTGTATATCGTGTTCTAAATAAGTGACAGGGCTTTTCCAGAATTAAATTAAAATTGCTCTCGGGCAAGTCCAGTTAGACAACCTTGTCTAAAAATATTGATAAATTTGCAGTTACTCGAGCGTCATGGGGACTTCTAGAATTGTGAAGATTAGATTTTAAAACGCAAAAAGATAATTTTATACCTTCCTTTTTAGTGGAGGGGGGGGGGGAGGTGTAGGTGTTAAAAAAAACAGGTACATGAAAATACTCTGTCTCGTTTAGAAGTTCATAGGGTATACACGCTTGGCGATTTTAATCTTCGATATCCATTACTGTGACGATTAATTATGATATAGAAAAGGGGGTACTAAAACAAAATTAAAGTTATTCGAGCGTGTCAGATATTCAAAGTAAAAGCTTAAGTACACTCAAAGGAGTGTTCTATTTAAATATGTGACGCGCTCGAATATTACCAAACTGTTGTTAGGAGTACATTACCAGGTGCAAGGTTTCTCCCTATGTGATTTATTGACGCGCTCGAGTAACGCTCAAAATCCCCTCGTGGGCTCCCCTACTACAATTTCGATATTAAAGAAATATGTGTACTTTATGTACACGCGTTAGAAGTTATACTTCTTTGGCGTAACAAAGTAAAAATCTTTTCAAATAATGATATGGATAAACTTTGTCTCGGAACTTTTAAATTATGAGTCATTATCATTGGATAGCACAACTTTTAGTATCTTCGAAATGTTAACCATAAAGCCACGCCGTAGTTGCTTGTCAAATCAAATATATCCATAATTCGTTCTCTCAATTCAAGGCAAATGCCAAAGATTTGAAAATAATAATGGTTTATAATCTGTTTTCTGTAGTTGAGTCTGAAAGTTATAATTTCGATAAGAATGTCAGGTTGTGTCAATGTCACAATATATCTAACGAGTAATATAATAAGATAATTAAGGTATTATATAATTATAGGGTATTAAAAAAACTAAAATGTTGACTATAGCTAACTTCAGGCTGTCGGTTTTTTTGTGCCGGTAATTTTTCCCTAACGCGCCAAATGAAGTATAATTTCAATATAAATAAATTGCAAATTGAAAACCGAAGGCAAACTTCTTCCGAATTTTTCATTTGCTGTTACTCAGTGAATTTTATAATCTACGTTGAAAATACTCTTTCATAACGTCTGAGAATCTAGAAAAAAAAATTTCAGATTTATGCGGTTTTCATAATAAAGAAAAGCTTAAACGACTTAATATCGCGTACATAGTTAAATATTTCTATTGGATTCAACTATTTTTCTTTTTAATTTTTATGATTAATATTTTACATTTTTAATCAGACCTTTCAAACTGTTTTCAATAAACAAAATAAAAATAATTCATAATTGTAGGCGATATAATTTTCGTTCGATTTTCTAAACTGATGTCTAAAAAGGGATATTCTCCATTTGGCTTTATTTTTTATGTGTATTTCAAAAAGTTTTTCCAAGTCCACCGATTTTGTAAATTTTTTTGAATTTCTTTTTTGATAAAGCATTTATTTGATAAGTGTATAATACTAAATTGACCAACCGAGAGTGTTTTTACTCTAGTGTACCCATTGGACCTTGTATAATTATCATATAGTATTATTACCGTAAAAGTGTCTTATCCTTGCACATAAATAAAATTGAGGCTAAAAAACAAGTGTTCTCGTGTTTGTGACCTTTATAATATATTTATCTTAACATTGTATGGTCGCAAATTCGTGATCGTTTAATGTATATTAAATTGATTAAATAGTGTTACGTATATTAACATAGAATAGCATATAAACGCAATCTCCTTACTCCTGTGACTTTGTGGAAGATAATTATTATTATTTTAGATATACACCCGAAGAATCTGGCTTATTCTGATATTTCTTACTTGTTTCGTTAAAAAAATAATAGTACAAGTACACCACGTTATTTCTTATAACTTCTGTGAGTGTAAAAAGTCCAATCAAACTTTTATATGCATTTAGTAAATATTTTCCTACTTTACAAGAATAGTGTTATAATTAAAAATAAGTCAATTTTGTAGAAGAGCCGTTTGAATATGGAACATAATTTTTAAATCAACCAATGAGATAACGCCATTCCGTGTTGTCATAGCCATGTTCACTCATTTTCAGTTCAGTTCATTCATTCTCGATTTGGCTGTGTTTTGTCATAAAAATGCTGACTATTCGGAATTCTGCTGTAGTCTTAAGTAATAGTTTTGAAGATTTGGATTGTGTGATTATTCATCTAAATCTGCCAGTTATATTGACATTATTCGTGTTTGCATATAAAATGTTCTTCAGACATAATTAAAAAGGTAGTGGATGGATTTACATTTTTTACTCACACAAGTAACTTATAAAGATAGATAGAAACACTATTGCACATAAATCTATACAGGAAAACCAAAAACTAAAGCTAGTAGCGTGCACATGCTTTCTTATAGAAATGGATGTTTAATAAATAATTTACTGATCGAGTGATTCATCCGGATCCCCTTTGATTTACATTAGCTTCTTTTAACGATTTAAAAATAACGCATATTATACGAAATAATTTTGAAGTGAAACTTCTTTGGGCTCATTAGAGTAAATTTTTTACTGATGAAACGCGTGATTAGCGTCACGAAGATGTGCAGCATTTTTTATGCTAATTCGTTTGAAGGTTAGGTAGTTTTAATATTTACAAATAACATTTGGCATTTTAAATTGCATAAAATTAAAAATACTTCATAGATTCTCTTTGCTAAATTTTAAATTAAAACACAAAACTTAATTAATAATTTTTAATATTGACAAAAACACGTGACATATTCATTTACAATTCGCCATTTGTGATTTCAATAAATTATTTGTATTAATTTTCGACACTTTTAATATTTTAATGACAATTAAATAACTAACATATCTTTCTTTTTCTCTCTGCTCGGAAATGTAGTTTTAGATTTGTAGAAATATAAACAAGATTTAAAGATTAGTTTGCCAAAGAAGTTTCACTTCTTTTTGCAAACAATATCGTCAGTTTTAACTTCGATGTTGAAAACAGCCAGATTCTTCGCGTTTGAACTGAATTAAAGACTGCGCACCTTTTAGTTGTAATTACGTCACTGCCAAGATGTACCACCACCGTTGCATTGGTTACACTAATCGATGCATATTTATTATAAGTTAAAGACTGTTTGTTTTTAGTTTTAGTTAAGTTTAATTACACTGCACTGTCGAGTAAAGCATAGAGGTGTAGGGTTCTCCGCCGACATCGTCATTAGTGGCAACCATAATTCGATTCCCATACTGTGGGTGTTGATGGATAATGTTGGTGTAATCATAGACTTTATTAATTCAGATTATAATGTTCAATCACTTAATTGCACTCCGACATATATAATTAAATGGTTAGGCTATTCTTGCGCTCGTAGCCTCAGTTATAACATCGACACTGCCACGAGGTACCACCGTTATAGTAATTCATGCATATTAATTATAAGTTAAGACTGCATTTATTTATATTATTGGCAGCACGGCATTAACAGAGCGCATTTATATAAAACTGCCCACAGTTTGCTCCACTCGAATAATTTTTATTCCTGAGTTTATAAAAATCCTTTCCCTTTTTTTCTATTGAAGTCCGAGTTAGGTGGAACAAATTTAGGAATTTTGTTTTTTAATTTGTGTAACCCTGGATTAGTGACAGGCTTCGATGTGATCATGTCGCTTTGCAATAAAGTTTGGTACTATTATGAAACTGTAAAATCCCATTACACCATTGCGATGTAAGTTACCGCTTACCATCCTGTAGTCAAACGTACCTAATAAAAGAAACGGGTATGGAAAAGTAAATAAGTTTCTCTTAAACTTTGTGGTTAACAACTGAGACCATCCGAGATTGTATGCCTTAATACTCGTACGTATTTACATTTTGAGCCCCCTATTGGAATATATTCTCAAATAAAATTTTCGTTTCAGAAACTATTTCACCAACAGTCCCTAAAGAATCACATAGTTAGAGGAACACTTAGCTGTAGTAATAATCCCTTTAACTGGCCCTTTTATATACTTAAAATTGGGGCGTGGCTGTGTTATTAACACAGGCGTATCTTGGACGTGAATACGTTTCGTAACGGGCTTGCCCCTCCGCCTCGCGCGATGTGTTACAGTCCTTATTTTAGTTTAGCTATCCATTGGTGTAATTGAATTTCGGATGGAGCTGATACATCAAACTGTATTCCCCGATTTTGTTATCATTAATTTTTTTGAATTGTGTCCCTATAGGTGATTTTAAAGACTTATTCACGTCAAAACATAACGCTTAAGGGAAGTTGGTGAAATCGGGCATTAGAATCTCCACCAAGTGTGCTCTTGTTGATGCGTAATCTGTCTCGAAGTACAAATTCGTAAAGTACCTTATAAATGTTCATTGTGTTAAATTTTTTTTCCATTAATTCGTAATTAAGGATATTGTGTGCGCCGGCCGCTTTAAACTAATTTCTATGGAAAGTATATAAAAGTATAGTTATGTGTGTTGTTGTTTAATATATTCTAGATGTACCCTAAGTGTAAGCTAATAGCACGTTTTTACTTTATTATACTTTTTTTAGATTGATTGCGAGGGCTTTTGTGTTTTGTGTAAATTGGCCGGCGATAGATTTAAGTCGGTGTGCTTATTAACATAGTTTATTTTAATTAGGATTTAGATTTTTTTTAAAGCGCATGGCGATGTTATTATATTTTATGCTTACAGCATCTTTATACGTCACTAGCTGATCAAATTTCGTAACGATTCAGAATCGATTAATAAAACTAATCAAAGTGACGCGACTTTTAAGTTCAGATTCCCGCCAAAGTCTTTAAAATATCAGAAATTTTGGTTGTCAATGTCAAATGTCCAAAATAAAATAAAAGTACAGAACCAAAAAAATCACTTGAATTAAATTTGGTTTCAGAAAGAGTGGAATTTTAGCGAACCTAACGAACAGCAGCTGATATTTATATTTATATCTAATGTTTTAAATATCTGATACAAATACAGGTACAAGCATGGATTTAAAGGTTACCAATATTCCAGAAGTTATTTGCCGGGTTAAACACAGGTATATTTTAACAACATACCACAGTCATAAATAATTTGCATAGCTTCAAGCCATACGTAAAGTAACACTTTACAGTTGAGGAATATTTCGATGAAATAAATATTTTGATTTAAATCCAGTTTGAATCTGTAAAATGCCATTAATAAAAAATCGTTTAAATAGTCTTTACTGAGTTAATCTCCGGTATCTTCTCGATAGAATGAATCTACCGAAATCTTTGGTAGAATATCCGTTTACCAACGGATAAACTTGACGATTCAAACCGGCTTCAAAATATCGCCATGCGTCATGTTCTCTGTGCCATGTATGTAGTAGTAAAATACTTTGAATTGATCACAAATTATTTATTATTATTTTAATTCTCGACACTAATAAAATAAAGAAATAATTCCAGTTGTTTTATTTAATTCCCTCTATCAGATCACAGTATATATATATATAATTCTTATATATGTCGGAGAATAAGAGAGAGAAGTATAAAGCATGGACATAGGGTTCTCTGCCGAAATCATCGTTAGTGGCATCCATAACTCAATTTCCATACTGTGGGCGTTGGTGCGTAATTTTGGTGTAATCAAACACTTTATTAATTAACTCAGATTATAATGTTCAATTACTTAATGGTCCCGATATCAATTTACACAAATACATTAATAATAATACTAAGGAACGCGACAGTTTCAATAGTCGACCGCTGTGGCGGACCATCACTCGAGAACTGGAGAGACGCGTCGCTATTGACTCGGTCCCACTTCGATTGATAGACGGCACCAGCGTTCCACAGACTATTGCACTCTGACATATATATAAGTTTAATATATAATTGAACTCCTAAACATCTGGAACGATTTGACTGCCTTATTGGTCTAGTGGTTAGCATGTTCGACTACAGATGTGAGGTCCTGAGTTCGAGTCCCCGGGTCGGGCCGATTCGAAATCGATATTGAGTTTTCTATTTGATTTGCTCAATATCTGTCCGAAGTTTGGAAAAATTTGGCGGTGCGATCCACCCCCGGGCCTGCCTGCCAATCCGCAGTGAAGCAGTGGGGGTGTATGCTCTAAAATCCCTCTGTGTCCTGTGTGAGGCCTGTGCCCAGCAGTGGGACGTTAATGGGCCGCTACTTACTTTTTTTTTATTACATTTATCTGTGTCTTCATGTGGATTAGAGAATGATTAAGATTAACAATATAATCCGGGTTTACTTATATTTCCATGGCATCGGGAACTACCCAGTTGATGCCGCCATTAACAGCTAGTGTTTTTAAAATGCATTTTTTTAAACTTGTGGAAATTACTCTGTTTTTATACAAACAAATTTACTTTGAGCGAAATTGTACAACGCCATCTATTTATTAAAAGCCGTAAAAGATGTTTCTATTGAAATTTTTAAGTATGGCTTCATTAACACAGGTTAACTGTACCTTAGTAAACAAATTGAGTGACAAAGTAAGAAATAGTGTGATAAGAGAACGTTGTAGTATAAAAGAAGATGTAGGGACTAAAATTTAGAAATGTATGCTTGGATGTTTCGGGCAGTCAAGTGTTAATGGGAAAATTGGAAGGGGAAGACCAAGGCGAACATTCCTGGACCTGATCCAAGATATTTTAAATAAGGGCCCGGTCAAGTGTACTCTAAACCGACGAACTTGTATGAAAGGTTTAAATTAGAATGAGTGAAGCGAAGGAGATATGCAAGGATCCTGACAAATGGAAGGACGTGGTCTCTGCCTACCCCTATGGGAATGTATTACACAAAAAACTGTATACACTATGGGTAGTTGCGATGACGAATCGCCAAGGCGACGTGGCGACGTTCTGCCACGGCATGTGTCGGTGCCATCAGTAAAGAGGCATCAAGACCGCAAACCTCAACTTCAGGAATTTGAGAAGAACCTTGATGTGGATATATTTATGCAATGAGTCTAGGAAGTTCGTGCTAGATTTTAAATTTTTGATGTGATACTTCTATAGAGGCGCGTGAGAGAGGTAACTCGTCACGTCCGAAGCCTCCCACTAATACAGACTCAAGCAAATTACAATTTCCTTAATTCTCCCTGCCGAGGATCAAATCCGAGACCTATAGCGTCTAGCTAGGTCGTCCTATTTAAGTTACAACTCAGTTGCTCACGTCTACTATATTTTAGGTCAATCATTAAAGACACCGCGACGCTGCGTTTGTAATAGAAGTAGTAATTGTTGATTTGTAAACGTATAAAATAAAGTCCTTATTCAGAAATGCTGCTGAGTATCCAAACATTTTACAAAGCTATAGGACATTTAATGTAATTTTGGTTTAAACGTCATAATAATGCGACATATTTTAATGCTAAACGATAATTTTTCCAAACATAATAACAATACGTCAATGGCGAATCAATCTCCGTAAAATGTGTGAATTTAGAACTATAGAATGTTTTAATTAGTTGGGTTGAATATTTCAATACGTATGTGCATTTCATTCATACAATTTTTCGACAATGCAAATCCATTGCAATAAGATGCCAATTTATATTCACTACAACCAATTTCTTTATTTAAACAGAACACTGAACTAAATACTAAATCTCGGTAACCATTTGAATGAGATAGAGAGTTGTGAAGGTTTAAAAGAGTCTTTTTGTAGGCGAATAATACATTTAATTATCTGCATTTGTTATATGACCCCACTTTAAGACGTTTTTAAGCTAGAGTTTAAAAATACACTGCAAGCTGCGTACCGTCTCAGAATCAATAAAAAAAAGTTTGGATGATAATTACGGAATATTTCATATTTCGTAACAAATGTGGTCAAAAGTTAACAAGAATTCGTTATCAAAAACTTTTACTTTTACGCGACTTTTACGCCCAGATTCCCGCCAAATTCGGTAAGATATTATAGTCGCGATCACAAATTGTATTGTTGTCAATATCAAAAGTGAAAAAAAAATTAAAAAAAGAAAAGAGAGTTATGTTAAGTTTCTAAATGAACTAAATTGGTGTATTTACTGTATTCCAAGCAATTTTATTCTATTCCTATTCTTCCATAAATTCAAAACCAAAATTAGCCAAATCAGTCCAGCTGTCGCGTTTTAGTGACACTCACGAACAGCAATTGATATAGCTATAGCTATATATATATATATATATATATGTGTGTGTAAAAAAAACTTCAAACTAATTTTTAAGTCTTGTTTATTTATACAAATATAAAACGTTGGATTTCCGAGACTTACAGCGGGAGGGGGCAAGGAAGATATGTTAGGAATTTAATGAATGCAATGGTCATTAAAATATTAAAAGTGTCGAATTGTAAATAAAAATATCACGTGGTTTTTGTAAATATTATGTAAAAGAGAATTTATGAAATATTTTATTTTATTCATATATTGTGTAAAATAGTATATAAGAAATTATTAAATGAAGAGTGGCAAATTACAATGCCACATGTTATACGCAAATATTAAACCTACCTAACCTTCAAAGGTATTAGCATAAAAAACGCTGTACATATTTGTGACTCTAATCATGCGTTTCATGCGCAAAATGTTTACTTTCTTGCACCTAAAGAAGTTTCACTTTAAGAAACAAAAATACAGACATATTAAAACACGTAAAAAAAATCTTATACTCGATGTAATACGTTATTAATAGTGCTATTGTAAAAACGTTTTGTAAATATTGGTCGCCTCGAAGTTCAATTGACAACTCGCCGCGGTCGTGCTCTCAGTGACCGATTAACGAATGCCAAATGCCGCCTCATTAATGACGATCAATGGGCTAGAATTTGATGCCGTTAACAATTGAGCGAATTGAAGAAAAATGCTTGTGTTGCAATCTCAAGCAATTAAAAAGCAACGTTGACTGGTGAAGTATTGGAAGCAAGGCAGGAGAGAAGAGTGAAAATGGCGGACGCGCCATAAATGAAATATCACTTCATTAACATGAAGATACAACGAAGCTGCTAGTTATCAAAATGTTAAGACACTAATAAACGTTTGTAAGACTTTTTAAAATAATGTTAGCGCTTTAATTGAAGTGCTCCAAGGACGATGGAAAATGACTTCGATATTAACACAGAAAACACGTCGTTGGCGGAATAATTAGGCCTGATTGACACCAATAAAAGCCATAAATTAAAGAAGAAGAAGAATACTCGACGTTGCGGTTACTCTAATAATTTCTAATACTTTGAGCGAAATTGTACAACGCCATCTATTTATTAAAAGTCCACGTAAAAGATGTTTCTATTGAAATTTTTAAGTATGGCTTCATTAACACAGGTTAACTGTACCTTAGTAAACAAATTGAGTGACAAAGTAAGAAATAGTGTGACAACAGAACGTTGTAGTATAAAAGAAGATGTAGGGACTAAAATTTAGAAAGGTATGCTTAGATGGTTCGGGCAGTCAAGTGTGAATGCGAAAGTTGGAAGGGGAAGACCAAGGCCAAGTCAAGAGTACTCTAAACCGACGAACTTCTATGAAAAGTTTAATGAGAATGAAAGAAGCGAAGGAGATATGCAAGGATCGTGGCAAGTGGAAGGATGTTGTCTCTTCCTACCCCTACGGGAATGAGGCGTGATGCAATGTATGTATGTGTGTTGGTGTCGTAATAAATAAATAATAAAAAAATAACACAATTTATGGAACTAAACTAATATTATAAAGTGACAACATTTGTGTATGTAATGTTTTCACACAACATATTCGACCGATTAAAAAAAAGTTACCAATAGATGCTACATTTTCACTGAGCGAGACTATATTACTTTCTAAAAAAAAATAAGAATCCTAAATAAATGGATTAAAAAAATCTGTTATCGCGTGTGCTACGAAAACTGTCTATCTACAAAAAAATCCGCGATACCATATGTCCAACTACTGTAGTTATGCCACTATAATTACTTTACGAATTTTAAAAGTTATTAATAGTGCCGATATAATTTATACTTCTGTATTAATCCTTATCTTAAAAAAGTAAGTAACAGATCATTAACGTCCCACTCCTGGCCACAGGCCTCCTCACTCATATGAGAGAGGGTTTTTAGAGTATAGCTCCACCACGCTGCTTCACTGCGGATTGGCAAGCATAGTACACAAGTGCACTCTCTATTACTTCACTCTCATAGTCAGGTGTGACGGAAATCCGACACGACCGGAGAGAGATCAGGCGCAGGACCGACGGCTTAACGTGCTCTCCGAGGCACGGGGGTGGATCACACCGCCAACTTCCCAACTTCGGGCAAATATTGAGAAAATCTTAATAGAAAACTCAATATCCATTTTTGGATTGGCCCGACCCGGGACTCGAACCCAGGACCTCATGTCTGTAGTCGAACATGCTAACCATTAGACCAAGGCAGTCTTATCCTATTAAATGATATTTAATTAAAGACCGTTTCAATACATGTAAAAAAAAATTTTAATTATTAAAATCAAACATTCAAAAGATATAACGATATTAAAAATCTCAATTTAAAGAAAGTAATGTATCCCGAATTAGTGTCAAATGCCGTGTATAGGGAAGTTCTGAGATAATAAAGTATAACAAATAAATCTCTTCTCTAATATTATATAACAAAGTTTTCCATTTTTTGTTGAACTACTGTTGGTCCTAATTACTAATTCTAGGACCAAATACTACATTTGTTTTTGTTACTGGTTATTTCTTTACAAAGTTATAAATCAAGAGATATTCATAACAAATTACAAGTATTTGTAATAATGGGTAAGTACTTATGAAGAAACCTGTTTATGTGTGTTGTTTAACATGTTTATTAAGTAATTTTATATATTTCTACAAAACATGATCCATAACAACCGGCATACGTTGCCATTACTGTGACAATAGGTTGAAGTAATATGTTGACAAAGTTTTATCGTAATGGTTGTAAGAGAAAAGCATTTGAAGACTATTAATAGGTTATTAATACATATCTTTTAGTGATTTCTACTTACTTAGATTTAAATAGATATTGTGGTGAAGAGAACCTTTTGCTATATGATAAATATACTTTCACATTTGTCGTTTGAGTAAAATAAATTTATAATTGTGTATAATTATTTAAAATAAAACATTAACGCGTTCATTACAAAACTCTCTCGCTTTCTTACGCAGTGATACCCGACTTTACATGAACGAGCATTACAAACGAGTGTTACTGCTCAGTCTCATTTAGTAACCGCAAAACTAAGTATACATTGTTCATAAAGAAGTTTTCACTTAGATATACAAAACTTCCTTCTTGTCAAGAAGTAAATAAAGTTTATTTCGTTTCAAAGGTTAATTTTAGATAAAGAATATAATTTTGAAGTGAAACTTCTTTAGGCGCATGAGGGTTAATTTTTACGGATGAAATGCGTGATTAGCGTGGCGAAGATGTACAGCGTTTTTATGCTAATTCATTTGAAAGTTAGATAGTTTCATAAAATAAAATAAATTCATGAATGCTTTTAATTGAAAAAAAAAATTAATTAATTATTTGTAATATTAACAAAAAACACGTGGCATTTTTATTTATAATTCGGATTTTGAGATTTCAATAAGTCATTTATATTTAAATAATTATTGACTATTTGGACGGGTACATGCCACGATGGCGTTTTTTAATTTTGCCTATATTTCGACCCAGTTGCATGGAACGTGGTCACGACATTACTGTACCCGTTCAAATAGTCAATATGTTAATAAACCACGAAAATTTAAGTTTAAAACAATTAAATAATTATTATTCAACACTTTTAATATTTCAATGAAAATTAAATTCCCTCAAGTCTCGATAATCTAAAGTTTTGTTTATAAATCTGAACAAGACTTAAAAGATGTTTGCCTAAAAAGTTTCACTTATGACATGTGTACTTTGTACGCACGCACTTTAGATTTTTTTTAGGGTTGCGCGGATTAAATTAAAAAAGAAATCCAATTTGCACATTAAAAAAAATTCAAACTTGACATTTACACACTATATCTTTTATGGTATGTAAAACTTGGTCAGAATTTTCTTTTGACACAATGGAAACTGTAAAAAGTATAATATAAGTTAAAGAAGTTTTGACATCATCCATGTGTAAACACTGATCAATTTTTATATTTTTGTGTCTATGATTCTTCCGGCTTTTTGATGAAACGTTTAGATCAATTTTGAAGATACTTTCACTGGCAGATAGCTGATATCATAAGGGGTGAGTTAAACTCAGTGGCGTAACTATACGAGTAAGTCTGGCAAAATACCCCGGGCCTCTGGGCCAAGTGGTACTTGAAGTATGTGTTAAGACTGGTTATGACATGGATATTCTGCCCATTGAAAATTTTATGGCTCGATCTTAAAGTTTTAATTTTAGTCACTTTTGCGGAAGAGAAAGCTCGACAAAAAGAATTTACTTAATAAATATCTTATTGAAATAAAATTATTATTTTTATTTCATTGCAAATGAATGCAGGTTTCCGCAAGATGTTGTTCCATCATCGAAAGTCTAGCGATTGGAAAATGAATGTGAAGTCTCTTGGTGAAGGCTTGCGTGAGGTACTATAGCTCATTCCCTCTCGCCTATCAAAGGAGACCTATGCCCAACAATGGGCCGTATATAGGCTGGTGAATGTGTATTAATGTAAATGTATAAAAACCATGCTCTTGAAAAAAAAATTATTAGTTTTGTATAATTACTTAAGTGGTACTGTTAAAATTAAAAAAAAAGTACATGGCGATTTCTGTGATAGAGCCCTATCAAAAGACTTTGCCACAGGCCCCATATGTTATAGTTACGCCACTGGTTAGACTACATTTATCTTAAAAGAATACCGTAAGTTTTTTTTTATAAAGATGCATCATGCAAGGGTCTCGTAAGCTGTCAGGTGAAGCGTGGAGGGTGCGGTTCTGTCAGACGTCAGTCACCCGCTAGTAGTGTCGCGCCGCCGCCCCGCTTTACTCGGCAGTCGCCCGACGCCCCAGGCCCAGTGCCTTATGAGGCGTCCGCCGAGACTTACGTATCGCGTGTTGCACTCAATAGCCGTTCCCATGTTGTGTTTTGAGTCTGTGACAGTTCCCCGGTGACCACAACTAAGTCCCATCACCCCCAGGACCACCTGCAGCATGGGCTGCGGCCAAGGGATATGCACTGCTGACAAAATATTCATTTTCATTAACATCGCATTCGCGGTAAGCTCGTGCTCCTTATAAATTAAATTCATGAAAACATCAATTAAAATTGATGAAAATTTAAACTTTATTGATATATTTAACGCTTTATAGCGACAATCAATTAAGAAATACCTCTGAACTGATTATTAATCAATAAAATATGTGCATAACTGACCCTATAAAATAACCTAAGGTGTTTATTAAAGCTTTTGTAGTGGTTTCAAATTATTTAATAATATAGTTTAGATCTTAAGTTATAAAAAAGTTCGGTCGGTTTTATTGCTTACCTGCTGCTCGAGGTAGGACGCGTTGCATTGTATACGTTTGCTTAGACCAACGAAGCTCCTAAGTTTGTAAATGTGACCCAAATATGTGATTTAACGACTCATGAAATTAATTACTCTTTGTTTAAATTTACATTATACTGAGTACTTTCTTTGCAGAGTACTTGAAACAAAGCTACGACTAAAACTCGACTGTTATGATTCATTTATGTTATTACTTCTACTGTTATTATTAACTGACTAAGACTGATAATATATTACTGCGTCTAAAATAACTATAACTGTGTTTTCTGTAATCGGGGACTTTATAAGTTAGGTCATATTCAGCAAAAGCTAATTGGGTGACGAGTTTGCAACAAACATGAATGATTTGGTCAGCCAGTGGTATCACCACCTGACTCATCACTTATCTAGTGTGATAGTGGAGAAGTGGACTTAATATGATTACGAACACAATTTATAAATATACTCTAAAGTATCTTTCCTTGAGACTAATATTAAATTGGTCTAATGAGTATAAATATTGGAGTAACGCTGCAAATAATTCGATATCGATACAATTTTCGTCCAGAAAACATATAACATGCAATATGATTGCACATAAGTAGTATACTTTCTGGACTTTCAATTAAATGATTAAACCTCTTATTTTTATGAATAGAAGTTTAAATAAAGTTTTTCTGGGTATTTTATGAATGTTATCATTTATTTTATCTGCGTTCAAATGCATAAATTACACTAACATGATTAAAATAAAACGGTTCTCACGTATTAAAGCTACGATTTTTAAGGTTAGGTTTGTTTTTTGTAAGCCTTGTTTTGTCGCTGCGACCATCACCGAAAAAAACACTAACCTAATCTAGCCTTCAAAGTCGTCATTTTTTAAGGTTAGATAAGGTTACTTTTATTTAGCCTCTTTTTTTCCCTGAAAAGCCGCACAAAAACAAATTTAACCTATCCTAAAAAATCGTAATTTTTTTAGGTTAGGTTAGTTCTTATAGCCGTTTATGTCACTGGGAAGCGTCATCGTAGCAAAAAGAGAAATTAACTTAACCTAACCTTAAAAATCGTAAGTTTTTGAAGGTTAGGTTAGTTTTTTTAGCCTTTTTGTCTAAAGAAACACCAATGTAGCAAAAAAAAAAAAAACTAAACTAACCTGTCTGTTCAACTAGAATTGTACATATATACCTACGCTAAAAATATTTTAAATGCGATAATTATATAAAGCGTGGATGGATGTTTGATACAGTTTCGCCTAAAAAATATGCGTGGACGTATTTGAATAAGAATACAGTATATAATATATTTTTAATGGTAAATAGGGAAAAGATATACTTAATATGTACTTATTTGTAATTTGCTGGTGTCATAAATAACACACGACTCATTATTTGAATAAATACAATCGATCAGCCATGTCAGCACTTCAGGAAGTTTTGCATTGTAATATTATGTATCATATGATAACATATTACACATGCACAGATTACATCAACATAATAAATGGGCACTTTAATCTATATCTATACTGTTTATAGTTGATTGACGTGCTTTTTTAGAGCATTGATGCTAGGATAAAATGATATTATATCGATTAAAATAAAATATTAACAGTGTTCATATCTTGTTAAAGTTTTCAATTTTCAAATCTAAATACATTTATATCAATCTTGTAGTCGATGACAATAAATATTAATACAGGTTTTGGTATTTTATTAATTAATATGAAATGAAGACAGCTAATGTTGATCATAACTCACGTATATTTTTTTTATAACAATAAGAATACGTAGGACTAAAACTAATGCTCGATCATGCCTTTGTTCTTCATCATTATTCATCTGTCAAAATCAGCGACCACAGAGTATTGCAACTCTCTTTTTTTCACAGAAAATGATTTTGTTATAAGTTTTTTTAATTGCTTCACAATCGATGCGATTTTAAAAACGTATTAACTTAAAAAAAATTAAAAGTGCGTGCGTACAAAGTACACGTCAGAAGTGAAACTTCTTTGGCAAAGTAATTTTTAAGTCTTGTTTATATTATTACAAATCTAATACATTAAATTTGCGAGACTAAGAGGGCGGGAAAAAGGAAGATATGTTAATAGTTTCATGAATTTATTTATTTTTTTATTTTATTTTACTCTTTTTTATACAAATTTATATTATGCGTACAGAAAATACCAAAACTTAATCTAGGATACTATATAAATTTGCATAAACGGCGGCCTTATCGCTAGGGTACCGATTTCTTCCAGGCAACCGTTGATTAAAAAAGGAAAGATTATTTATTAATTGAGGGTAGGCGATAAACTTACATATGAATAATTACACACGAGTACGTAAAAGGTATACACAACATAATAATAGTATAATAAATATTAAAAGAATATACTAATACAAATTTAATTGACATTAAAATATTAAAAGTTTAGAAAATCATTTATTAACACATAATATATTGAAATCACAAATGACGAATTATATGTAATTCTACCTAACTTTGAAACAAATTAGCATAAAAATGCTGCACATCTTCGTGACACTAATAAAGCGTTCATCTGTAAAAAAAATTACATACCTAAAACTTTAGATTACCGAGACTTAGGGGGAGGGAATGAGGAAGATATGTTTGGAAGTCAATGAATTTAATTGTCATTAAAATAATAAGTGTCGAAAATGAATTCAACTAACTTATTGAGATCTCAGACGACAAATTCTAAATAAAATCTGTTTTTGTCAATATTACAAATTATTATACGAATTTCGTATTTAAATTTGAAATTTTAAAAGGAGAATTTATGAAATATTTTTATTTTGTAGTATATTAAATTATTAAATGACGAGTGGCAAATTAAAATGCCGCATTTTATTTGTAAAAGATAAAACTATCCAACATTCAAACGACTTTGCATAAAAAATGCTGCACATCTTTGTGATGATAATCACGCGCCTCATCTGTAAAAATTTTACCCTCATGCGTCTAAAGAAGTTTCACTTCAACAATGCACTGCTCTGAAGTCTGTATGTCATGTTTTATTATTTTATTAATTAAAATAGTATCATTGAGTAAAAATTGCGTTGCTTTCTTTGTAAGGCAACATCGATGATGTGCATTCTTTAGTGACAAAAGCCATTTATTTCCCCAATTGGTATTCAAGATTGCCTTTCTCCAGCAAAAAGGCGTTAAGAATGAAAATCAGGTGGCCTTAAAGCAGAGTCGAATATTAATTCAAAGGCACTTCAGTTGAATCCAAACATTCTCTACTTGGTTAAATGCCTATAACTGTTGTTGGAAAAAATCGGTTACCCTATAACATGTAGGTATTTAATAACGATGTTTTTTAATATTGATTCAATCGAGTAATAAAAAATTATGCATTTAAGGAGACTTTTACAACACTTTACAACTAAAAATGATATTAAAGAATGACGTATTATCCAAGGCCACAGTTCCTCCGGTAGCTGTTCTGGGAAGGACCCACAATATCCCTTTTCTTGCGTCATTTTTATAAAATAATTTAAATTGATTTTCTTTGGGTACTTAATGTCAAAATATTCTTTTATAGTAAGTCTAACACACTCATTTGAATCGTTAATTCTACTGAGAAGATACCAGCAAGATCTTCATTAGATACTCATTTTAATATCAACTTTTGCAATCATATTATTGTGAGAAATCTAGATCCAGTAGTAGATGTACATTACTTGATACGAAGACGATAACACACAGGAGATACTTATATGTTCGAATGATGATAATAAAAAAGTTCCACTGAAATTAGTTCAGCATTTTATAGGTCGTGTCTCTAATTATAGCAAGCCTTTCATCATATCCAACGTCGTATTCGGATATATAAAAAATAAAGTTATAGACAAAATCATGAAATACACTACAAGAATTTCCGATTGTGTAAACAATAATATGTGTATACAGAAATACAAATACACACACACACTCACGCACGTCTACTCACACGAAAAAATTAAGGTATAGAAATGCTTCTATAACTTAATTACATACATACATACTTAATTACATACATACATAAGCATCACGTTTTATTCCCATAGGGGTAGGCAGAGACCACATCCTTCCACTTACCATGATCCTTGCATATCTCCTTCGCTTCTTCCATTCTCATTAAAACTTTCATACAAGTTCATCGGTTTAGAGTACTCTTTACTTGGCTCTTATTTAAAATGTCCTGGATTTGGTCCAGGATCGTTCGCCTTGGTCTTCGCTTTCCAACTTTCCCATTCGCTCTTGACTAATAAATCCCTTTTGTCAGTCTCCTTTCATTCATATCTTAATTTTCTATGTTATATGTTTAAAACGCCAAATTCTGATTGTGTTTCCCTTTTGTTTTGCTTTTTTGTTAGTTTTAATAAGTACTAAGTTATAAAAATTGTTTAAGTACGCTCGATATCATAATTTCCATGTACTCTGTTTTGGTTTTCCTAGTTTAGGGGTCAGGATGGCACAGAAAAAAATTAAAATTGTGTGCGTACAAAGTACACACGTTAGAATTGATACTTCGTTGGCAAAGCATTTTTGAAATCCTGTTTATATTTATATGAGGGCGGGAAAAAGGAAGATATGTTGGGAATTTAATGAATTTAATTGTCATTAAAATATTAAGAGTGTCGAAAATTAATATAAATAATTTATAGAAATCTCGAATGACGAGTGGCAAATTAAAATGCCACATGTTATTTGTAAATATTAAAACTGCCTAACCTTCTAACGTCGTCGTCGTCGCTTCAACCGACGGACGTCCACTGCTGGACATAGGTCTCACGAAATGATGCCCACAAGGCCCGATCTTGCGCCGCCTGGCTCCAGCGGCTACCGGCGACCCTCCTTATATCGTCGGTCCACCTTGTGGGGGGTCTTCCTACACTGCGTCGTCCGGTGCGGGGTCGCCATTCCAGCACCTTCCGGCCCCAACGTCCATCGGTTCGTCGGACTATGTGCCCCGCCCATTGCCACTTCAGGTTCGCGATTCGTAGGGCTATGTCGGTGACTTTGGTTCTGCTACGGATCTCCTCATTTCTGATTTGATCGCGTAGAGAAACTCCGAGCATAGCCCTCTCCATCGCACGCTGAGTGACTCTGAGTTTCCGAATGAGGCCCACAGTCAGCGACCATCCGTAGGTAAGCACTGGCAACACGCACTGTTCGACGACTTTAGTCTTCAGGCACTGAGCGATATTGAACGAAAACGTCTTCCGGAATTTCCCGAACGCTGCCCAACCGAGTTGAACTCGGCGGTTGACCTCTTTCTTGAAATTGGACCTACCTAGCTGGACTATGTGTCCCAGGTATTCGACAATAATTTCGAGTGGCGACTTCTCGACGACGACTGGGTGGAGCGGAACATGGATATTGGACATAACTTTCGTCTTATCGCTGTTCATTTTCAGGCCCACCTGTCGAGAAGCTCTGCTGAGATCATCGAGCATTGCATTGAGATCTTCCAGTCTCTGCCATTATGACCATGTCGTCGGCAAACCGTATATGAGTGATGTACTCGCCATTGATGTTGATGCCCCGTCCGTTCCACCTTCTAACGAATTAGCATAAAACTGTACATCTTCGTGACGTTAATCACGCGTTTCATCCGTAAAAATTTACCCTCATGTGCTCAAAGAAGTTTCTTTAAAATGATACAATTTTTGAAGTGAAACTTTCACTTCAAAAATTGTACCTAATGAAGATTAAAGTACAAAAAGCCTGAATTTTACAGTGGTGTCTTTAATTATATATAAGCTTTCCTCATAATTTACTTATTGTAGCGTATGAACTAGCTTATATACAAAATGCTGAAACTCACGATATGGGTGTCTTTAACTATAGAGCAGGTTATCTCATAAACAGTCTTATTGTGGCGTATGAATCACTTTATATACGAAATCCACAGTATGAATTTCCTTAATGTGTAAATAATGATCTAGACACAAAAAGCTTGAATTTACATATTTTCTATAAATTGTTTATGTTTTCCGGTAGTGTTATGTTTATAGAATCGGTGTGGTGTAAGACATAAAATCTCACCTACATTTACGGATAAATTACGCATGACGTGTTCACGGTGCACGTGTGTCTTATCGTCGGACGACGAGTGGTAAACACGATATAGTGATAATGCAGGAACTATTAATCTTCCAGTCATCGGTCTATAGCTTGATGTTGTCTTTTTTTTGTCGCTGGAAAATGCTTTAACGCACGCTGGATGAAGTATACAGCTCCATCCAGGAGTGTGGGACTCACTAAAACCAGAATATCCACTAAAACTCAGCAAAACCCTCTTCAACCGTATGGTGGACGCCAGATGTTCGCTAACACATTCATCTCTGGCGCCCCGGGTGAGGCCGACTCAAAGGTTCAAGAAAGGGAAAGCAGGCGCGCTTTGCTGTCTTATCTGGCGGGAGCGAGGAGCATAGACCGCTCTCTCCCATCGCCTCAGTAATGGCCTCACAGAAGGAGACAACTGCTGTTCAGCCGGTCATACTATCGAGCATAGCGAGGGAGATCACTTCTTACCAGCGACACTAAGATGTGGCGCTGGGGGCCCCAAGCCGGGCATTCTGTCAATGTGTGGTGCGCCGTATCAATAGCCGCATCACATTTTCGGCATACAGGCGTCTCCTTATATCCCATAATCTGGTGCAAGTACTTACCAAAACAACTATGTCCAGTAAGTGGGGACACATAGCCGCTACGGTGACTGTGCTCGCTATAGGAGATCCGAGGTCCTCCCTCCATTTTTGAATTAGGGCCTGGTCGGATATAACCCTGATTCTCTGCACCCCAATGTCATTGGCCCTTTCTCTTGCAGCTATCCGACACTGATAGGCAGCTGCAAGGACTTCCGCCCGAAGTTCCCAGGGGGCACCACCTGCAAGAAGTGTTTTTGTACTTTTCAAAATTTTTGACTTTTCATTTCAATATCTTTAACAATTATTTGTTTTAATGTAATCCGTCACGGTATGAGTACTCGCTTTGCTAGAGTTGACGGTTTCGATTTCAGGGCTAATCTAGGAAATTCTGTTTAAATTATCTGTATATATTTATTGCAAGATCAAGTGTACATCACAGAAACTACCATACAATAGCGTCCAACATCTATATTAAGATAAAGTATTATCATTTTGAAATAATTGTTTAATCCTTATGGCAGATATTTACATTACTTAAAGTAATCTCCGCCAGGCAACCCATTGCGTATTTAAAACTACTTAAAATATTTACAATAGTGCCAACATAAAATAAACTATAATAAAAAATTATTGAGTGAAGATAACTTAAATAAAGATGTCTCTGCATTGGTGCGTTTACGTATGTGGGTGTCTATGCGTGTTTTGTGTGTGTGTGTGTGTGTGTGCTAGTGCGTGCGTGCGCGCGCGTGTGTGTGTATATCTCTAAGCATTTGTATGTATATATTATATGTAATTGTTTTGATACCACTAATAGAAAACTTTATTTTTTAATCTTTATCAGATATTAAAAAGTTATAAATTCTATAAAATCCAATAAAGGCTGCCTCGAAATTTATTCTATAATGTTATAAGAAAATAGCTAATGTTACTCAGTCATAAGTTATGTCAAAGGTTATCACGTCATACATATACACCCCGATAAAGAAGTTATGCTGTAGTTGATTTGAAACGATTTTTTTATAATTGTAAGTTCATAAGGAATAATCCGTATTACCTTCCTTAACTACTATTCTTTTTTATCCATCCATATTAATGAAGGAAGGAAGATTTACGTAGAAATAATTAAAAAATAGCGGAAAAATCCATTTATATTGAACGACATTGATTGTCTGTTGAAAGTTCTTGTATTGTTCAATCATGGTCATTGAAAAAAGTAAAATTAATGTCACAAACTTAAATCTATTATCTTTTTATATTGGATTATCTATTTATATTATATTGGGATTCCCTTTTTTATCGCACCACCTTTTATTGACAATTTTCTATATTCAACGGATATGCATTAAGAGATTGCTTTTTCAATAAGACCGCCTTAAAATGCTGTTGCTTCATAACTATTATGTAATATATCCTGTAACTCACTTCTGTGTATAATAAGAAATACATTTATCTGCTTAATAATACAATGATTCTTTAATTTAATACACATATAGTGTTACTTATGTGGGTAGCAGATAATAAACCAAATATCTTATTCAAACAATTGTATAACTGTGCATAAGTCATGTTTACAGTTTATCGACGGTTAAATTACGTAGGATTAAATTGAGCAAGTACACACAGAGGCTTTACTAAGAAATCTTGTTTGATCTACTGTTATTTATTGAACGAAAAAGTACGGGAAGCTTACGTCGTGCATCTCGCTTAACGCAAAGGTCAATACTCCTGGTCAGCTGCGCTCTAATTTAATCGAGTCCGTACATTTCTTGGTCATACTGAGACTACAGCTTACTGCGACAAATTATTATCAATTTTCGGTAGTATATTCATCAACTCCATTTTATATTATAATACTATAATCACTGACTGCCTCATTGGTCTAGTGGTTAGCATGTTCGACTACAGACATGAGGTCCTGGGTTCGAGTCCCGGGTCGGGCCAATTCAAAAATGGATATTGAGTTTTCTATTAAGATTTTCTCAATATTAGCCCGAAGTTGGGAAGTCGGCGGTGTGATCCACCCCCGTGCCTCGGAGAGCACGTTAAGCCGTCGGTCCTGCGCCTGATCTCTCTCCGGTTGTGTCGAATTACCGTCACATCGGGCTATGAGAGTGAAGGAATAGAGAGTACATTTGTGTACTATGCCTGCCAATCCGCAGTGGAGCAGCGTGGTGGGTCTATGCTCTAAAAACCCTCTCTCGTATGAGTGAGGAGGCCTGTGCCCAGCAGTGGGACGTTAATGGGCTGCTACTTACCTTTTACTATAATCATAAGATTCAATCACACATGCCTATGTAAATGAAACTTTAACAATATGTAATCTGTTTTTGTGTTTTTATAATCTGTATTCTCGTGTAATGTAATTTGTGTAGCACGACGGATTTTAAAGAAATCTTTCAACGTGAACACGTCGTTAAAAACGCATCCATAGGGAGGTAATTAAAAAAAACGATTGATAACAAAATCGAGCATACAGTTCAGTGTAGTAACTAAACATCTAACACCGCCATCCGAAAGTCAATGGATAACGAAAGGATCAAAGAATATATTAAGCTAAGTAAGGTATGTAACACATCGCATGCGTTGGAGGGGGAAGCCCCGTTACGAAGCGTATTCACGTACAAAAAACGACCGTGTTCAAATTACAAACGCTTACCAAGTATGATAATAATTTTAAATGGCAATAGATTGTAAAGTACTTTCCACATTCTCACCCCACTAACAAAACCTTTTTTTTTTTTTTTTTTT
>JACTOM010000493.1:915317-1008988 GCA_015832385.1 Elymnias hypermnestra | reverse complement strand
CGCCGCCGTGACTCCCCGTGAGGGGCCCCTACCTTGATCCTAAGGATCGAGCTACCTATGGGGCAGCGCGAAGGCGCGCCGCCCGACAACCTACGGAGCCTCGCTACGTGGGACGACGGCCTCCGCGGTCCGCCGTCCCAAAGGCTAGTGCTAAGGGGGAAGACGGCGGTCCTGGACCGCACGCCTTCTCGCCGGACGCCTACGACGGAGGGCGTGGGCGGCGGGATCCGCCTCCCGACGCCGCTCCGCGGCCTCTTTCAGCGACATCACCTCGTCGCTAAAGGAGGCCACCGCACTCCAACACTCCCTCCGCTCCACCATCGCTCGCACGACGGTGGGCAGAGACAGGTCGGTCGACCCTAATACGGCCACTAGGGCAGATCTCTGCCTATCCCAACTGGGGCACACCGCAAGCGTGTGCTCCGCCGTGTCCACGGCGGATCCACACTCGTGGCATTCCTCAGTGGGCTCCCTACGGGCCACCCGGCATAGATACCTCCCGAAGCACCCGTGCCCCGAGAGGATCTGCGCCAAGTGGAAAGTGATCACGCCGTGACCACGCGACACCCACTGACCAAGGAGCGGAGACACGGCCTCGATCGTCGACCGCCCTGCGCTCGGGTCACTCAACCGGTCCCGCCACTTGGTTTGTAGGACCGCCTGCGCCTGGCGCAGCCAGTCCCTTTCGTCCCCTGGCGAAGGGGGGTCGCCTCTCTGACGGGCGTCCGCCCTCCGCCAATATACGTCCGAGTGTACTTGCGCGTCCAGCTCCCAGGGGGCGGTACTCGCTAATACGCATCCCGCCGCCCAGGATATGGTGCGGTATCCTCGGACGATCCTGACTGCCACGACTCGCTGCGCACCTCGCAGCAGAGCCTACCCCACTAACTAAACCTAACCTAACCTATTTTGTTGAACGCACTAATCTCAAATACTAGTTCAATTTGGAAAATTATTACAGTGTTGTGTTGCCAATTTATCGAGGAGGCTATATGCGAAATTTACGTTATGACTACAGTGAAGCATCAATAAAAAAATTTATAAAATTAGGAAAATATTCCATACGAGAGAATCCGTAGCGTGCGTTTCGTAAATGATTAAAATAACGCAACAGTCATGTGTGGCGGAATTGTTTCTCTTAAAAAAAGTCTAAAAAAAAATACGTGTGCACAAAGCACACATGTCAGAAGTGATACTTCTGGCAAACAAATTTTTAAGTCTTGTTTATATTTATAAAACTCTAAAATTTTAGATTTCCGAGACTTAGAGGGAGGGAAAAAGGAAGATATGTTAGGAATTTCATTGTCATTAAAATATCAAGTGTCGAAAATTAATATAAATAATTTACTGAAATCTCAATTGACTAATTTAAATTAAAATGCCACGCGTTTTTTGTCAATACTAAAAATTATTAATTAAATTTAAAATTGAGAAAAGAGATTTATTATATATTTTTATTTTCCAAAAAATATTATATCAAATTATTAGATGACGAGTGGCAAATTAAAATGCCACATGTTATTTGTAAATTTTATTACTGCCTAACCTTTAAACAAGTGCAGCGTGTTTTATGCTATAAAACACGCTGCACATCTTCGTGACGCTAATTATGCGTGTCATCGGTTAAATTTTTACCCTCATGCGCCTAAAGAAGTTCCTCTTCCGCTGCGTGTGATGTGTTACAGTCTTTACTTAGTCGTAATAAATTGTTTAATCCTTTAGCTATCCAGTGGTGTAATTGAATTCCGGATTGAGGTGATACGTATTTAGCTACAAAACCAAACTCTATCAACCAATTTTGTTAACGTTCGTCTTTTTTAATTGCTTCCCAATGGATGCGATTTTACAGACACATACACGTAAAAAGTCTCTTTTAAGGTTGACACTATACTGTACGGTTGTATAATTTACCTTTCATAAATTTTCGTTAGAAAAATAAGATTTATTTTTAACCGACTTCAAAAAAAGTAGGAGGTTATCAATTCGTCTGTATTTTTTTTTATGTTTGTTACCTCATATCTCCCGACTGGGTGGACCGATCATGATGATTTTTTTTTAATGAAAGGTGGTGCTCGTCATAGGGTCCCATTTTTTTCAGTTCCAGGTCTGATGATGGCATCCATGAGAAAACCGGATAAGTGTTAAATTTTCATTAAGCGACAAATAACTCAAGGTCACGCTAACCGATTTCGATGATTCTTTTTTTATTGGAAAGGATAGACTTCAAGGGTTGTTTTGTGAGTTAGGTTCTGATGATGGATTCCATGAAAAAGTGACGGAACTCTTCAATTCTTTAGGAGCAAATGAACGATACTCGACAGAACATTCTATAGGCTATCCAGATATTTGAGTTGCCTACCGTAACTTCGGTATGATCAAGTGCTAGTCGTAGTTAAATATGTAGTTAGGTTAGAGAGGTAGGGTGCGGTTTATGGCAGAAAATATAAGTGTCTGTAATCAAATAGCGATGACCTTACGTTTGTTGCTGCATTGCAACACGTTTACTTCAGATTCACTAAAAATTTAAAAATAAATAAAAAATTTTACCAAAAAAAGAACCGCCTTCATGCCAAGCGTCAGCCAAGGTAGATGTTCCCCGCGGGTCTACTTGGCAGCTCCCGCGTCTCTCCCACCTATCGCTATATATGTAGGCACCTCGGCTGACACCGACTCCGAATATAAGAATACGAAAAACACTATAAAAGGATACGCAATTATTTCTTACTTCTTAGACCATATTAATATATTTGTAAGTCTGTTTTGAAGGCGGTTCTTTTTTTGTTAAAATTTTTATTTATTCATATTGTCGTTATTTTCACAATCACGTTTCGCGTGACAATAAATGTTTATACAATGTTCATTTGGTTATGCAATTAAAATGCATTTCACGATAAGACTAATTGGAGGGTGTCGTGCTACTTGTCCTAACAAAGTGGATTGGGAAGGTAGTTTCTAGCAACGGTTTATGTGTCAAGGTGCCGTCTCGGAGTCAACGATAAGCGGGACGAATGTTATTTATATCTGTCACAGAATTCCTTATCATAGATTTGCAAATAACTTTTAATAGGTAAAATACTACATACATAAAAATAGTACAATGGCAATGTTTAGTAGATATTTATTAATGAAATGAAAAAAAAAAACAGAATTGAAAAAAGTTCATTCTGTTTAGGATTATGTTAGAGTGTTTGTCGTCGTTGTCGTCGTCGCTTCAACCGATGGACGTCCACTGCTGGACATAGGTCTCACGTAATGATGTCCACAAGGCCCGATCTTGCGCCGCCTGGCTCCAGCGGCTACCGGCGACCCTCTTTATGTCGTCGGTCCACCTTGTGGGGGGTCTCCCTACACTGCGCCGCCCGGTGCGGGGTCGCCACTCCAGCACCTTCGGGCCCCAACGTCCATCGGTCCGTCGGACTATGTGCCCCGCCCATTGCCACTTCAGGTTCGCGATTCGTAGGGCTATGTCGATGACTTTGGTTCTGCTACGGATCTCCTCATTTCTGATTTGATCACGTAGAGAAATTCCCAGCATAGCCCTCTCCATCGCACGCTGAGCGACTCTGAGCTTTCGTATGAGGCTCATAGTCAGCGACCACGTTTCAGAGTGTATGTACATGGAATGAATGCATTTGATTTATGAAAAGTTCAAAGAAACATCAATGCTCACGGTACCGTCATAATATATTATTAATAATTATTGGGAGATGTATTGTAAAGCGGAAGTAATACAATTATTAGTTTACTGCAATTATTGTTTAAAAGGAAGCTGAAGCGCTCTTTCGTTCTTTTTCGTGTATCTTTACTGATGTTTCGCCCCACCACGGGGAAGCGATAAACTCTGGTAAAGATACACGAGGCAGTTCAGTTATGTTTTTAATAAGTAAGTGTTGAAATTAGTAAAGTGATAAATAATTAAAGTGTTGTGAATAGTAAAAATAGTGTTCTGGAAGTAATGTAGTGTATTATATATTGTATTAAATATTTGTGGACTTTTAATAAATCGTTTGGAAGAAATTATATTTGTTTAAAACCACTTCGGAAGATAGAGCTTTTAATATATAGAGTAACATATTATATATTCGTAATAATATTCACTTATTTTAATACAAGAAATGAACAAAACTTCTACTGCCATATTTTAGAGTGAAGAAGGTTTAGAAATCATTTATCGGGTATTTTAATTAAGATACCGCAATCAGTTTTGGATATGCCTCCATATAATCTTAAGAAATAAATTTAAAAAAAGACTTATTATAATGTGGATGATTATTTATGCGATACAAATGTTTGGACTTGATTCCAATTGCACACATTGTAACATTTAAAACTATATTTTATAAAGTACCCGCTGAGTTTATAGACGGTTTCTTCTCAGCGGAATCAACTTTTAAACGGACACATATAATTTAGAAGTGATTTTTGAGCCTACTTGAATAAAGTATAATTTGATTAAATGGTTGTGCTGAGTATTGAAATGCTGCATTAATAAATAGCTGATGTTATATATAATAACATAGGCTACTTTTAAAGTCTAAAGCGGAAATTCCAGACGTTTCCAGTTACATTCTTGTGCCATAGCGAAGCGTGGGGCTAGCTAGTTAATACTGAAAGACTTTGACATTTGGAATGTTTATATAGGTCAAAGTGGAAGGAATATAGGAAACTAGATTCTATATCTCTCATCTTCTATAATATAAAAATGAATCGCAAAATGTGTTGGTACGCGCATAATTCAACAACGACTGGGTCAATTTTGGCAATTCCTTTTTTTAAACGTTCGTTGAAGGCCAAGGATGATTTTTACGGCGAGAAATGTTCAAATAATTGCAGGGGAAACCCCTAAAACCAGCCTTTTTCTGTTTCCCATACAAACGTTTTCTAACTAAAATGAATAGTCAATTTGACCTTTATTGCTATTCTTACTTACTCGCTGTTGTCTAAGCAATGTGTGTTTCTAACGTTAATTAGTCAGTTTGCACTTTATTCTTCAACTTCAAAATCAATTGAATAGTCACAATCCGACCAAAGTGAATTGTCACAAAAATGTAAGAGCTATAGATATTTAGTACTTGCTGTATTTTCATTACGAAAATCATTCGTAAAACAATATATATATTTAATACCTAATTTCTTTAAGAGGAAGGTTTGAAGTAACAGTTTAATATTTATAGAGGGTCCCATTAAGATGATAGCTGTGATCAACTATCATAATCCAACAGATCCTTATTTAGCAGTAGTTAACAGAAAATTCATAATTTGATATATTGTATTAACAGAGACTCTTTAATCCCGAAGTGTGGAGACGTTATTGTGATTATCAGTTGGAGACATGCCATCCGTAACTTCGTATGCGTCAAACAAGAATAATTCTTTTCTTCTCTTCATAAAAACGGTTAGAATGCGCTAAGCTTAAAAGATACATATATACTGTTTTGGACTTCTTTTTATAACTTTTAAAGGGGAACAATTCCATCATACATGATTTTTGACAAAGTTTAACCGTTTACGCAGCGCACGCAACGGAAGCTCTCAAAAGGAAAAAACTCTTCATTTTAAACTTTCTTCATTGGTGCACCACTTCTATTGGCTTTACCATGATAATGTATAACCTATAGCCTTTCTCGATAAATGGGCTTTCTAATACTGAAATGATTTTTCAAGTAGGGCCAATTGTTCCTGAGATGAGCGCGTTGAAGCAAACAAACAATTTTTTTATTGCATACCGATTAGTGCTTGATTGTGATCTCGCCTGATGGTAAGTGATGATACAGTCTAAGATGGAAGCGTGCTAATATGTTAAAAAGGCGATATACCCCTTACGGTTTCTACACGGCATCGTACCGGAACACAAATCTCTTCGTTTGGCGGTACGTTTTTTGCTGGTAGGGTGGTAACTAGGCACTGCCGGAGCCTCCCACCAGTCCAAACTTAGACAAATCAGAAAATACAATTTCCTATATTCGTCCTACCGGGGATCGAACCCGGGACCTCCGCTAGCAAAGCGAATACTCGCACCATTGCGCCAGCGTGGCCGTCAAAAACTTTAAAATATTCATAAAGATAATCAATATTCAAATCAAATCATCAAATCAAAATATCTTTATTCAAGTAGGCATATTACAGCACTTTTGAATCGTCAAATATGTATTTTTTTTCTTTTCCACACTCTAATTCTAATGTACGTCTGATGATGATACTCCAGAACGACTTAAAATCTAAAGTTACGAGGGTTCCTTCGCGCCCTGATCCGAGAAGAGCCCACAACAAATTCAGTCGGGTATTCTGTTTTTTTTGTTATCATCATTACAATATCATATTAGTTTAATATATTTCAATTCAAATTAGAGCAGTTCGTTCACTCCCAGGCGTTTCTATCATTCAACCAAATTTCCCTGGATAAGGATTGTTCTTCGTAAATTGCATGAGATATTACGGTGCCCCTTTAGAAATTGGTGCGAAATCACTATGATGAAAGTCATCACGGTAAATGCAGTTAACGACATCATGGACGTATATATTGCCAGATCGAACTGTTACGTAGTGTTGCAATACATAACATACTGTAACAGAGTTACGGGCACAGAGAAAAAAGGAGTAAAAGTTTGATGATGGTAAATGGTGAAACAATCTAAGATGGAGGCATGCTAAGCTGGTTAGAGGCGATATACCTCTTTTAGTTTCTGCAAAGTAGCGTATCAAAACACAAATTTCTGTTTGGCGGTAAGTCTTTCCTGGCGTTGTGGTAATTAGCCACAAGCCTTCCACTAGACCAGACTTACACAAATAAGAAAATACAATATTCTAAATACGCCCGAGCGGGGATCGAACCCGGGATCTCTGTAAGAAAAGCAAGTACTCAGACCATTGTACCAGAGGGGCTGTATACCTATACTATATAACCTTATTATGTCGCTAAGTTTATTGGAAAGTGTATATTTAATTTTTTAAATTACATATTTTTAATACATAAATCGCAATTTAACATGCAAGTACTCACAGAAAGAAGCAACCGCCCTCCATCCCGCTTCGCTGCCGATCATTATGTTAATTATTTTCGACAGCGAAAGGTCACTTCCAGCTGTGGACATCAAGAGATGCCATTGTGGTCCCCAAGCTGGACACTCCGCCACCGTATGGTGCGCCGTATCGACTACCTGCAAAATGTGGAACCAACTTCCAGCAGCAGTGTTCCCCAAAGACTTCCAGATGCAAATATTTTAGAGGCAATTGAACTCCCACCTCCTCGGCCGGCAACGCATCGAGTGACCCGCTAGCACGTTTGTCTCTTATAATTATATAAAAAAAAACCATACGGTACAGGTAGTCGTCATTGAAATTACTTTTTCGGAAAAAAAAAACACGGTAAAGGACCTTTTTTTATCGCTGACATTGTTAGAGGTCCGTTTGCACATCCTCTCTGACAAACCCAGTTGCGGCCGGCAAAGTGGATCACGGGTTCAAAGTGGAGCTAAAAGACGTCCGTAACGACGCCTCCTTTGTAGGAGAGGGGCATCTGGTGCTCTTTCTCTCTCTCTCTCTCTCTCTCTCCATCGCCTCCTTCAACGAGATGATAGCCTCGCAGAAGGAGGCAACTGCACTCCAGGCCGCCTCACTGCCAAGCGTTGCGCCTATTTTACTAGTACTTGACAATGAGAAACCCGCCGATCAACGCCACTTAAACATGCCGCTGTGGCGCCCAAGCAGGACATTCCGCCAATGTATGGTAAAGTACCTAAAAATGAGGTCAGAGATGATCTAGTATTTGTAAATACAGATGTTTCAAATAGACGTTTAAGAATAATGTGTATGAATCAAAGATATTATTTGAAAATGTGACTTATTTTAATAAATACAACAATTTCCTTTAATTTGCCGTATGGCAATAGTTCTCAGAATAATTAAGTGTTGAATGTTTTACTAACATTGTTTGTTTTTAAATCGATAGATTCAATTGCTGTGTATTATATATATGTATATTATTCATTTATTACTGTATTATAATGTTATTAAGCACGGGAGTTATTGTTATTTTTCAATATCAGTAACTCTGACGTTATTATAAGTGAAATAACTGATATTTTATCAAGTTATTTGTTACTGAAAAGTTATTTTTTCTATAGAATATATAATAGGTGCCAGGTATTTATACACTGATGTCAAAATATATGTTATATAATAAGAAAAAATGGTTTACACCAATACATTTTAATAAAACTTTACGTTAACCTCGTATTAAATAATTTTATTTGGTTAAAAATTTTACATATTGGTTTATCTTCCTTACTATTTGGTTACTTTGTAATTATTAAACGTCTAAGTTAGTTTTCGTTGTGGTTTTAGTCATAATTCTCTTTTTCATTTTATGTGATATGTTTATTTTTCCCTTGGTGTAATTATATTATATAAGCATGTTGAGGCTACCAGTAAATAGGTTAACTTCTAATTCTAAAACTTGTTATCTTTAAGATTTACTTTTTTTTAAAAGATGTATCCATTTGGTACCCTTTTTAAATAAATAAATCGCTCACTCAATTGTAAAGCATTGACAGTAACATAATAACAGTCTTATGGATTTCAGTTTTTTTTTTTATTGCTGACAGTTTAGCGCTTGACTGTGATCTCACCTGATGGTAAGTGATGATACAGTCTAAGATGGAAGCGCGCTAATCTGTTAAGAGGCGATATACCCCTTACGGTTTCTACACAGCATCGTGCCGGAACACAAATCTCTTTGTTTGGCGGTACGTTTTTGCTGGTAGGGTGGTAACTAGCCACGGCCGAAGCCTCCCACCAGTCCAGACTTAGACAAATTAGAAAATACGATTTCCTAAATTCGTCCTACCGGGGATCGAACCCGGGACCTTCGCTAGCAAAGCGAATACTCGCACCACTGCGCCAGCGAGGCCGTCAATCAGTCCGTCTGTTAAGTCCGTAATCAGGCCGTCAGTTATTTTTGTTTCTTGTTATTTTATCAGTAAAGTAGCAAATAAAGAGATACGTTAGTTATCCCATGCTTAAACTACATATCATAATTAATAAGATCTCACGGTTTTACATTGTTTTTTTTTTTTTTAGTTTTAGTATTTTATCTATGTCGTTTTCGTTCTTTATTGATATTTGGTTTTTCTTTACTTTCTTGTCTTAATTCTGTCTATATCTTATATTATATATTGATTGTTTACCAGAAATGTTGGCTGGTAGATAAAACTTTTTACTTTTAAGCCTGCTTTTTTGCAATCTGTGCAATAAAGTTTATAAATAAACAGCTGGAACTATTTTGACGGTACTTAGCTAAGTAAGGAATAATATGAGTTAAGTTTTATTGTTTTTTTATTGTACTATCAGAAACTGAGCTAATAATATAGACGTGGTTAAATAATACTCGTAAATAGTATCTTTCAATTGAAACGTTAACAATACTAATTTCTTTGGATTTTGTTTCGTATGTAATTACATACGAAACTGTCTTAATATTTTCTCATTTAAAAACTCCTTACTATTGAGTTGTAGCATACAATAAATCTTTTCTTAGTTAATTATCGTCCAGCTGTTTGTTACAGCTGTTTCAAAGACTTTGTAAATGTTCTGTATTAACATTTTAATTCTTTATATACAAAATTTATATTACCGGAATATCGTCACTAAATTTCACTTAAAACTCTGATAAAACTCTAATTCTGATCTATTCCTTTTCTTGCTTATCTTTATCTTGAATTGTGTAATCATGATGAAATAGTCAATGAAATTAATTTTATTTATGTTTGTACTAAAAGATCCTTTATATCCTAACCTCCTAAAACCCAATCTGGTTTCGAATTTGTTCAGTTTGATGTTATTTACACTCATTATTCCTAACATCATCAGCTATTTACCAGTAAAAGTTCCATTTAAATAGATCCTACTTTTATGGAAAAAACAAATTTCGGGACAATAACTAGCTTATTTTTCTTTTATTTTTTTATTATATTGCTGCATATTATAGATGATCCGGCTCGAAGGACCAAAATATTGGTTTTATTACAATATTTTTATTTTCGTTGTTAAGGTGACCCCTGTCTCCTGTCGTCGGTAACAGATTTTATGTCACACACAGTGGTAATCTCAGATGGTAACAAGTTTTATGTGTTAAAAGTAATTCATCCTTTAATAGTTTCAATGAAGTATCGCAATAGCTAGATAGAAATGGCCTACGACCAAATCCTAATGTTAAATTATTAAATATTACCTCTTAAGTTGACATTGCAATGTCAACTTTCTAGAAATATATTTTTGTATTATGGTATTGAAAAATGCGGTATGTGTAGTAAGCCGCTTTTGAATTGATAAATACGAGGAATCAATATTCCACTAACCAGTCAATCAAGTTCATCGTACACGCGTCGAAGAACGATCCGGTTTTTAATGCAATGGCTTCCCTATTTAGACCGGTTCCAAATGAAGTCCCACGTCCCACATACAGACAGTCGTGAAATTTCAAATATTTCTTTCTTTTCAATTCCTATTAGTTGACACTCTTCCTATATACATATTTAGATATAATATATAGATTATTCAAAATAGAGTAAAAAATGTATGTCCTAGAGACGTCAGGATCATAAGTAAAAATGGGTGTCCCACAAGGATCAATACTTGGCCCTTTTTTGTTCTTAATATATATAGATAATTTACCACATCATGTGAAAGATTAACGTATAGTGTGGTAAGGTATAGTATAGTGCTATTTACTGGCGATACGTCAGTGTTGTTTCAAGTTGAAAGAAGAAAGAATTGAGGCAAAACTGACGATTGAAAGAAACTATTAAAACTTCCAAGTGAGTTTTCAGACAAATGGAGCTGATTATTAATTAATTGCTTTTCATAAAAGAATTAATATAATGAAAAACATTTATTAACGTCAAGTGTCACCAACTATAAATTGGAAGTTCAGTAGAAGTATAAAAAAAGTATTTTATTAAAGAAATTAAATTAAATGTTTATTTGCTGAATATGGGTGGTTCCACAGGTGGTATAAATATATTCGTCTCATCAGACATCATACAATACAGCATGCAAATATTTAATAAATTATAATATGTGGGATTTTATTTATACATCAAATTGAAAAGTTAAAAAACGCCGTTTGCCTATATTTAAAATCTAAAGTTAGAATCAGATTTATTTCGCAGGTTCTTTCAATGAACGGCGATATCCTAACGTTGTAATCTTTTGGGGATTCTATCCTTGTAAGGCTTCAACAATCAGCTAATAGGAGAACGGTTACAACTAAATCACGATATCATTTACCGGTAATTATATTATAGCTCGTTTATCAAACTAAGTATTCGATAAGTCGCTGGTCCGCGTTCAACGCCTTTTGCCTTGTCGCCTCACTATGGTTTTTCTGTCGTTTCTCTTATTATTATGACATTCGAGATATTTATACTGTATCAAATAAAAATTAGGTCTTCACATGTTTACTTATCACTGATAATACTTACGTATTTTGGTTGAAATGTAACGATAACAATTGCAATGTTTTCTTATATTCCCTTTGATACCGCTATCAGTTTTAGATTTGCCTCCACATAATTTTAAGAAATATGTTATAAACATCTTTTTACAAAAGGCATATTATAATGTTGAGCATTATTTGAGCGATAGAAATGTTTGGACTACACTCCAATTGCTCACAGAAGCAAATATATTACACATTGTAACATACAATACTATCCTTTAAGGATAGTTTTGTATGACGCATAGAGTAATCGTTGAGTTTCTTGTCGGTTCCTTCTCAGCGGATTCAACTTTCCGAACCGGTGGTAGATTTGTTACCAATGGACAGACTATTGACGATTCAAATGTGCGTTTTGAATAAAAAATATTTTGATTTCAATTTAACAAAACATGTTAAGGTTCGATATAATGTTATCATGGTTAATTGTATATTTAAGTTATATAATAAACTTGGTTGTGACATAAAAAAAAAACATTGCATAATGGGATATTCTTCTTTTATATATCTACGAAACCGCGATTACATATATGTATTTTTAGAGTTAACTAGCTGTTTCCATTTTATCTTTAAAATGCGGTAATTTGAACTTTATTTAGATTGATACTGCATTAAACATAATCAACTTAAATAGTAGTTTTCTTCGATCGTGTACACTACAGGAATTATGCACAAACAACCTATATATTGGTTTAGTGGTCAATTTGTTCGGCTACTGACATCAGATCCTTGGTCTTCAGGATATTAAGTTTTCTGTTAAGAAATGCTCAGTATATACACGAAATTGGGAAGTTGGCGGTATGCTCCACCCCCGTGCCTCGAAGAGCGTGTTAAGCAGTCGGTCCTGTGCCTGATGTCCTCCTCGTGTCGGATTGACGACAACGAGAGTGAAGGAAGGCAATGTGATGGATCTATGCTCTAAACGCTCTCTCCAATGAGTGAGGACGTATGTGCCCAGCTGTGGGACGTTAATGGGCTGCTACTTATCAAATAATATGTTTTACTAATAAATCAATGTTACAAGATGTGATTTTATTTTTGTTATAAAATAAAAAGTAAAAAAAAATTAAAGCGACTTATCCGATTAAATTAGCCTGTACGAATCTGATTAGACTTATACGGGAATGATTGAAGAGGTATAAAAATAACTATTATTATGTTCTTAGCTGCGGTAGTATATTCAGGAGAACATATGTATTAATTACGGTCTAGGATGCTTGGAATTCTTTGTGTTTTATGCAATTTCGTATTTATAACTCAACAAGCTGACCCCGCAAACTTCGTACCGCCTCAAAATCAGTGAATAAAAAAGTCGAATGATAATTACAGAATGTGAAACTTTATTAAAAAATGTAGTCATAACTTAACCGAAACAAAAATAATTTTTTACCCAGATTCCCGCCAAAGTCCGTAAAGTATTATAGTGGCGATTAGAAATTGTTGGTTGTCAATGTCAAATTTCAAAAACAAATGAAAAAAAATAGAAGCATTCTTTTAAATTGAATTTAAATTCGGAACGGCGCGACGAACGTCAAACGTTTGTCATGCAAAACAAAAGAAATAAAAAAAAAATTTAAGGTTCACAGGTAGGAATAGTTTCTAAGGGAAAGTGAAATTGCTATTAAAAAATAACTAAAATAAAAATAGACTTTTTTAAAAGTTTTACTGTGTGCAAAAAAATTATTATTTCATATAAGTACTGGTTCATTCAACAACATATAGGTACTGGTTCGTTCAACTGCCTTATTGGTCTAGTGGTTAGCATGTCCGACTACAGACATGAGGTACTGGGTTCGAGTCCCGGGTCGGGCCAATTCAAAAATAAATATTGAGTTTTCTATTAAGATTTTCACAATATTAGCTCGAAGTTGGGAAGTTGGCGATGTGTTTCACCCTCGTGCCTCGGAGAGGAAGTTAAGCCGTCGGTCCTGCGCCTGATCTCTCTCCGGTCGCGTCGGATTTCCGTCACATCGGACTATGAGAGTGAAGGAATAGAGCACTTGTGTACTATGCCTGCCAATCCGCAGTGGAGCAGCGTGGTGGGTCTATGCTCTAAAAACCCTCGCTCCTCGGAGTGGGGAGGCCTGTACCCAGCAGTGGGACGTTAATGGGCTGCTACTTACTTACTGGTTCATCATTTATGTATAAATGTTTAATAATGACATTGTATAATTGGTATTGCATAATAGTCACCAGTTTTAATTAATAATCTGAACGTAATCACCGAAATTTCAATATTAATTACTCGGCCGATTGAATTTCAGATTACAAGGAATATTTAGGATACTTAGGTAATTATTTAAATGAAATCGGGTTTAACAAATCCCTTTTTTTCCTAATATTACAACACTGCAAGCTCTTTAAAACCACAATATGACCTCATCATTTGATGTTTTTATTAACCTATTGCCTTGTTTATTGTTATACCATTATTTCGCTGCTTGCGGTCGGTAATGTACATGACCATCAATTCTAAGGTTTATTACCAGCAATTTTTGTATTTCAAGTAAGGAAAGATTCTTCGTATTTATTACTGGTTAATAACGTGTCGTCTGAATTTACTTATTGGGAACAAAACCACAAATGTAAACAATGACATTGTTGTATAAGCCGTGAACTTCGCCCGTAACTCGTGAGGCGTCATTTGAGATAAAAATATAATGTTATGCTTTGTCTTGTGAAACCGTGATAATGCAACAGTCAGCATAATTTTTAATACATATAGGAATATACACATTTAAATTTAAAATATTCTTGCTCAGCGAGAATATAGAATTTGTGAAAAATCAAAGATCAATTCTCAAAGTGCCATCGCAATATATCCATAACTAGCCGACCCAGCAAACGTTGTTTTGCCATATAATTACTGTTATCGCTATTAAAAAATGGGGTTGGTGATAGAAAGGTCAAAATTTAAGGGTCAACAACCCTTATCAATTAGGGGTATGAAAAATAGATAGGAGCCGATTTTCTGACCTACTGAAAAGGCATATAAAATTTGGTACAAATCGGTAAAGTCATTTCGGAGGACATTGTGACAGGGAAATTCTATATATATTAGATATAAAAATGAATTGCAAAATGTGTTGGTAAGCGCATAACTCAACAACGTCTGGGTTAATTTTGACAATTCTTTTTTTAAATGTTCGTTGTAGTCCAAGGATGGTTCTTACGGCGAGAAAAGTTCGAATAATTGCAGGGGAAAACCCTAAAAACAGCCCTTTTCTGTTTTCCATATAAACGTTTTCTAACCAAAATATAGTCAATTTGACTTTTATTGCTACTTAATAAAGTTCGTAATAAATTACAAGTACTCACTGTTGTGTAAGCAATGTAGGTGTCTTCCTAACGTCAAAAGGTCAATTTGCACTTTATGCTACTGCTGCAAAAAGTTCAAAATCAATTGAATAGTCGCAAAAATGTAAGAGCTATAGATACTTAGTACTGCTGTTATTTCATTTCGAAAATCATTCGTAAAACTGAAACACTGCAATATTCCAAATCTTTTTGACAGTCAAGTCTGTCGGGTCTGCTAGTACTGCATAAATTGTTATAAATCCGCAATAATATCCACTTATATATTAAGATTATTTAAGCGATAGAGATGTTTGGACTTGATTTCAGTTGCTCACAGAAGCAATTGACACATTGTAACATACAAAACTATATTTAACAGAATAACCGTCATGTTTCTTGCCGATTCCTTCTCAGCGGATTCAACTTTCCGAACTGGTGGTAGTTTTGTTACTAACGAATAGACTAATGACGATTCGAAAGTACTTTTCGAGCCTACTTGAATAAAATTTTGATTCAGCAAAAAACAAGCGAAATACACAATTATAATACAAGAAATAAAAACAAACTTGAATGCATACGCATTTTAATAAGATACCCGTATCACTTGCTGGATTTGGTTCCAAATAATTTTAAGAAATATGTTAAAAATGTCCTATTACAAAAGGTCCTATGACAAAGATGTTTTAACTTGATTCCAGTTGCACATAAAAGCTAAACACAAAACATACAAAACTATATTAAAAAGAGTTACCGTTGAGTTTCCTGCCGGTTTTTTCTCAGCGGAATTAGGTGGTAGACATGTTACCAACGGATAGACAGCTGACGCGTCAAAAGTGCTTTTTGACCCTACTTGAATAAAGAATATTTTGATATTGAAAATTACAAAAATATTTATAATAATTAAAACTTTATTGGTAAACAACATTTACGATATATTAAAGGACCAATATAATATTCTTAATATAACTTTACAAATAAGATTGCTTGGTCACTCATGCCTAAACATTGTACTATATAATAACAAATATAGACTACAAGCCCATGGAAAAAATTAACCAGTGAAATGAACCAACGTGAATAACGCTTAGAAGGCTGTTACTATATCATCAAATAACTTTGAGCGCTATGTCCTCCTTTACCTACGGTACAGGTGAGTACACGAGTAAATGATTCTTTTTTTATCCTAATATTTTTATTTATTACCATTTATAATGAACGGCTAAAAGCTAATAATATAATGTTATTAAATATTACGTTGTACTTTAAATCAATGGTAACAAACACAAATATAAGTATAAAATATAATTATTTACTCGTTTACTCACCTGTGACGCTCAGAAATGACGACATAGCGTTATCTATATATATATAAGAGATATATGAATGACCTCAACTATAACTATTATCGCATTTTTTTGTTTAATTAATTATGGTGTCGCTATCACTGCTGTGAATGTCATAGTTTACAACTAGCTCTAATTATTATTAATATATTTTTCTTAATTTCTGTCTATCAATGTATCTTTTCTTTAACACTGTAATGCACATCTACAAAAGACTTCTTTAGACCTCACTAGAAAGGTTGGCTGGTAGATAAAGCTTTGTAGCTTTAAGCCCGCCGGTTGCACTCTGTGCAATAAAGTTTATAAATAATAATTAAAAAAAAATATCCAGGTATCTATTTACGCATCACGATTTCTCTGGAACGATAAGGTATGGAAATTTGAAATTTAGTAGCTAGAAATATTCCTTTTGCCGAGTAGAGGTCAGCTAAGAAAGAATTTTCCGAAATTCCACCCGCAAGAGTTGTAGCGGAGGTGTTATTAAAAAAAAAACAAACTTTCGCATTAAAAAAATCAACCTTCACATTTACATATTATTTATCTTTTATGGTATATAAAACTTGGTCAGAATTGTTTTTTACATAATGGAATCTATGAAAAGCAAATTTTAAGAAATTCCACCATCATAGGGCAGTGCGGGTATGTTTCTTATTTGTAAAATAATTTGCCTAATTTAATGAAAATGCTACCAAAAAAATATTCCACACAGACGAAGTCGCGGGTTCAGCTAGTTTTATGATATAGTAACACCCCTCTAAGTGTTATTCACGTTGGTTCATTTCACTAGTTATTTATTTCCATGGGCTCGTAGTCTAACATTGGGTTGCTTACAGTCTCTAAATAAAAAACATCCAAAAGAAAATGAAGTGTACGTACGTGTATGTATTTAATGTGTCCGATTGTGTGAATATGTGATAGGGCGTGTAAGAGTGTGAATGTGTGACCTTTATCATAATATACATATTATAATTCATATCTATGATAGACCTTTATATTATGTCTTTTTAAATGTCCTAAACTTATTCAACCTGATATTTATTGGAAGAACCGGTTCGTATCCAATCAATTAGTTATATTGATTTCCGCAAAAGACTGCAAACGATTTTGATTACAATAATAAGTGTTTTAACGAATGAAATAAAATCGTGTTATATTATCTTTTGCGATTATAACTTTTAGACATATGTTCTAAAATTATAGGTACTCTAATAAAAAATCTTTATTACCCTGAAACGTGTCACTGTTGTAAAATTTATTTGAGCTCATTGATATGCTAGATAGTAAGTTACGATTTCCTGTTGCTCATTCTGATATTACTTATACGCTTGAAATTTGTTATACTTGTTAAAAATACAAAATAAGAACCTTATATTTCTTTTTAATATCAGTTATAATGTTATTCAGAATCGGTATCGTTTTTGTGAATTTTTGAATTATCTATATATATATATCCAGGTACCTATTGACTCATCACGATATCTTTGGGACCATAAGGCAGAGACATGAAATTTGGTAGAAATATTGCTTTTGCCGAGTACAGACGAAGTCGCGGGTTCAGCTAGTTATATGTATAAATGAGAACCTTTTAGATATTTTAATGTATAAAGTAAAAAAGGATGTAGCAGTCCATAACGTCCCACTGCTGGGCACAACCCTCCTCACTCATATGAGAGAGGGTATTTAGAGCATAGATCCAACACGGTGCTCCACTGCGGATTGGCAGGCATAGTACACAAGTGTACTCTCTATTCCTTCACTTTTATGGTCCGATGTGACGGGAATCCGACACTCGCGGAGAGAGATCAGGCGCCGGACGGACGGCTTAACATGCTCTCCGAGGCACAGGGATGGATCACACCGCCAACTTCCCGACTTCGGGCATATATTGAGAAAATCTTATAGAAAACTCAATATCGATTTCAAATTGGCCCGATCCGGGACTCCAACCCAGAACCCCATGTAGTCGAACATGCTAACCATGAGGCAGTTATTTTAATATTTTAATAGTCATACGATACATACGATATAAATGGCCTCGCTGGTGCAATGGTGCGAATACTCGCTTTGCTAGCAGAGGTCCCTTTTTTGCGCTGGTTAATGCTTCTACGCACTTACCCTGACCTAAATGACTACAGAGTGTGGGACTCGGCGAGGGAGGAGGCCTCGCACTAAAACCCAGCGGAACTCTCTTCATCCGTAAGTCAGACACCAGAGGATCAGCTTGCGTATTCTTCCCTGGTGCCCAATTGAGGCAGACTAAGGATTCATGGAGGCGGGAACAGGAGTGCAAACAAGCGTCGCCTATTATCCCGCCTCCTTTGGCGATGAAAGGGAGCATCTACTGCATTCTCCCTGTCTTGCTCGTGGGCCTCCTTTAGCGATATTACAGTCTCGCAGAAGGACACTTCCGCCTAACATCTCTCACTTAAGAGCATCTCGCACTCGGAGGTCCCCAGGCTGCATTTTGCCACATTGTGATGCGCTGAGTAGCAGGGGTTCCGGTTTCGATCGCCCATAAGGTAAATTTTGGGAATTGCATTTTCTAATTTGTTTCGACTGGTTGGAAGCTTCAGACGTGGCTAATTAACACCCTCTCAGCAAAGACGTTTCGCCAAGCAAGAGATTTGTATTCAGGTACGATGCTGTGTAATAACCATAAGAGGTACATCAGGACACAGGACTTCCTTCCAGATTTGCTCGTTTCCATCTTAGACAGTATCTTCACTTACTATCACAGCCAAGCGCTAACTTGTCAGCAATAATAAAAAAGATTAGACACTCAATTTTTTTGACTCCCTTGCATTTATAGACTGCATCATTGGTCTAGTGGTTAGCATGTTTAACTATAGACATGAGGTCCTGGGTTCGTGTCCCAGGTCGGGCCAATTCAAAAATCGACATTGAGTTTTCTATTAAGATGTTTTCAATATTTGCCCGAAGTTAGGAAGTTGGCGGTGTGCTCCAACAGCATGCCTCGGAGAGGACGTTAAACCGTCGGTCTTGCGCCTGATCTCTCTGTCACATCGGGCTCTGAGAGTGAAGGAATAGAGAGTGCACTTGTGTACTATACCAGCCTAAAAACCCTCTCTCATATGACTGAGGAGGCCTGTGTCCAGCAGTGGGACCTTAATAGGCTGTTACTTACTACTCAATTTGTTTATACACTCAACTTTTTTACCTGCGCAGACATAGGCGAAGTTTAAAATACTATTTCTTAAATTAGACCCGTTAGTATTGAACCCGGATCCCTGGTAGCAAACGAGTATTGACGTCATTTCGCCAGCGAGACTGATAAAACTTTTAGTTAATTAAATTAAATTTAAAAATTCTTTATGGATTCAGGATATGTATAATCGATACAGCACGTAAGAATCCTTTAATTATTAATACTTTATCTCAAGTAGATATGACAGAATGCTAAGTTCGCTGATTGTGTATACACCTACATACAAATACATGTTTAGTTTGCATTTTAGGTAGGCTATGCATACAACAACGTCCTTTCCAAACTTTAAGAGCGAAGGTTATTAAAATTGATGATGTGAGCGATTTGTGATAATTGAAAACCATGGGCATTGTTTTTGAGTCAACCAAAGGAATGGCGTCATTTAATTTATTATATACTAGCAGTGTCCCGCGGTGTCACCAGCGTACATACCTATTTCGTGGTAGTGGAAGGTCTACTAAATCGGACTATAGATTTATTTTGGTTAGAAAAGTTTTCTATAGTAGTAACTTTAACTTTTAGCTTCATTATTACACATTGTTAAAAATAGAAACAAAAATTGTAAATTTAAAGAATATTAATACGTTATAATACGATAGAACTTTTTTTTTCTACCTTCATTAGTTTTTGCAGCGTACGCGATAACAGATATTTTGTTTCATATCTTGGATTGCATTTTTCTTAGGGATCCCTATTTTTTGAGAAAGTAATAAAGCCTATGACGCTCAGTGAAAATGCAGTTTTCTAATGGGGAAAAAAATTTTGAAATCGGTCCAGTAGCTATTGTGTGAAAACCCATATATATAATTGTAATAAAAGAAGACGAAGTGACGAATATTGAGAAAGGCATGCTTAGATGGTTTGGGCTCGTAGAGAGAATGAATGAAAGGAGACTGACAAAAAGAATTTATGAGTCAAGAAAGAATGAGAAAGTTGGAAGGGGAAGACCAAGGCGAACGTTCCTGGATCAAATCCAGGACATTTTAAATAAGGGACAAGTCAAGAGTACTTTATACCGATGAACTTGTATGAAAGGTTTAATGAGAATGAAAGAAGCGAATGAGATATGCAAGGATCGTGGCCAGTGGATGGACGTAGTCTCTGCCTACCCCTATGGCAATGAGTTTTGAGAAACGTTATTTAATATTTTCTGTTTCAGAATATGGATTGACGGTTTGGATCATCTAATTGCTCTAAAAATTCTGATAGATAACCCCATCTATTTCTNTCCTCGGTTGGTTTTAATAGGAATTTCTAAAGATTTCTATAATAATCTAGTACTAAATATAGCCTATGTTACTCAGTGATAATGTAGCTTTCTAATGAAAAAAATTTATTAAAATCGGTCCAGTACTTTTTGAGTTTATTCGTTACATACAAAAATACAAATCTTTCCTCTTTATAATATTAGTGTAGATAATACATTTTCAAATTCGCAACATCATTTACGGATAATGACATTAGTCAATTTAAAAATACTCTACTTTTTTAAATCTGTTTAGTTAGTTAATTTTTAGCTTCATTATTATAAATTGTTATAAAAAAAGTACAAATTATAAATGTAAAAGATATTAATACGTTATAATACGATAGAACTTTATTTTTCTACCTTCATTAGTTTTCGCAGCGTACGCGATAACAGATATTTTGTTTCACATCTTGGATTGCATTTTTCTTAGGGATCCCTATTTTTCTTGAAAGTAATAAAGCCTCTGACGCTCAGTAAAAATGCAGCTTTCTAATGGGGAAAATTTTTTTGAAATCGGTCCAGTAGCTATTGTGTGAAAACCCATATATATAATTGTAATAAAAGAAGACGTAGTGACGAATATTGAGAAAGGCATGCTTTGATGGTTTGGGCAAGTAGAGAGAATGAATGAAAGAAGACTGACAAAAAGAATTTATGAGTCAAGAATAAATGAGAAAGTTGGAAAGTTGGAAGACCAAGGCGAACGTTCCTGGATCAAATCCAGGACATTTTAAATAAGGGCCAAGTCAAGAGTACTTTATACCGACGAACTTGTATGAAAGGTTCAATGAGAATGAAAGAAGCGAATGAGATATGCAAGGCAGTGAATGGACGTGGTCTCTGCTTACCCCTATGGCAATGAGTTTTGAGGAACGCTATTTAATATTTTCTGTTTCAGAATATATTGATATAAACAGGGAAAAAATGATCAAATGTATGTTAAATATTTTCAGTTACTACAAACCAATAAAATAACGGTTACTTGAATAGTGTAAAATATATTTTATTCTACTGTATTTTACACAAAATCGTGACAAGTTTTAATGCACAATGCAAGGTAATAACAAATATGTACTCAAGGCTGATTGTGACTAATAAATTTACTAAAATGGGTTCTGCAATCGGATCAACGTTTCAGTAAAGTCCATTACTAATGTAGTGGTAATAAAGTAAATGTTAAATTTTATCTGTTTTAACATAAATGTCAAAATCAAAATAAGTAGCATTATTAAGTAAAGCTATTATGTTATGAACTAACTTTGTTTGACAATTTTTTTTTTCGCTGGGCAAAGCCCCCCGACTTTACGCACCCCGACTGAAAGTTATACCTTCAACCAGGAGTGTGTCATGAACAGGAGCACCAGAGGTTCAGTGAGGATATTACTCTCTGGGTCCGCGAACATCATCTGTTACGACCATCCAGTTTGGCATGAAACGTGCAAAGACATGTCTCCTGGCTGTCGATCTCCTCCTACAGATAGATCAGCTGCAGCTTCCCTCTCCCGCTCTGATGACTACTTCCGTGAGATGACATTCTCACAGAAGAAAGAGACCGTCCGTCAACCACTTTCACTGCTGAGCATATATAATAGCCGTCTATGTTCATCAACATAAGACATCAGGGAGTACCATCGGGGCCCCCAAGCCGGGCATTCTGCTGCAGTATGCTGTGCTGTGTGACTGGCTATGTCACTTGCTTACTTCCTGAGAATCCCGTGGAAATATGGGGAAATCCGGAACGATTGTCTAACCAACCCAACTTGAGTCCACCGGAACACACACAAAAAATCTCATCAAAATCGATCCTGCCATTAAGGAGGAGTTCTGCTACAAAAACATGTACAGTAGAAATATATATATTAAAAGACATTACTTTTGGAAACCCCAATGGTCCTTTTTTAAGCAATCCATCTGCTATTTTCAATATTCCGCAAAATATAAGCTATCTACCAGTAAAAACCCATATCAAATTTGTACAGGCGTTCTAAGGATTTGCGGAGAACCAGATAAATTCAGTAAGAAACGGTGTTTAGAAATATTACATTTAAACTTTGTGTTTTTAGATCGTACTGCCTGTTCCCTGAGGTGTTATCCGCGTAAATCCTGGGGAAATATGGAAAATCAGTGCTTAGTGACCGTATACATAGTAAAAGAATTCACTTTGCTAAAGTCAGTGGTCGTAAACCATATTCGCCTTATTGCTTTTCTAATGTACTCGGTTTAGCTTGCATCGGTTGGTTTTAAAGACTATAACGAACTTAGGTAGAAACAATCTTACTGTTTTATATATTTATAAATACGATACGTCTTATTTGATAACTAATTGTAGGCAAAGACAGCAACTTCTTGTCTTTCCGACCTCACATTGAAACTAAGACGATCATACGACAGAGTGCTCTGTTACTCAATACAACAGTAGTAATTTAGGATTACAAGTGAGACCACTCAATGCAATCGTTCATAAGTACTTCTATGCGGGCTTTGTACCCAGAAATGAGGAGTCTTTCATGTTGTTGATGTCATATTTTCTGATAAAGTCAATTTGTGATATGTGACACAACAGTGAGCTGTTATGAATTCAGAATACTGGAGGTATTAGGTCATCTATCACATACTTATTCGTACATACATACATACATATCATCACGCCTCATTCCCATAGGGGTAGGCAGAGACAACGTCCTTCCACTTGCCACGATCCTTGCATATCTCCTTCGCTTCTTTCAGTCTCATTAATTTCTTCATACAAGTTCGTCGGTTTAGAGTGCTCTTGACTTGGCCCTTAATTAACATGTCCTTGATTTGATCCAGGAACTTTCGCCTTGGTCTTCCCCTTCCAACTTTCGCATTCACTCTTGACTCATAAATCCTTTTTGTCAGTGTCCTTTCATTCATTCTCCCTACATGCCCAAACCATCTAAGCATACCTTTCTCAATTTTAGTCACTGCACCTTCATCTATCAAAATATAACCATTCATCATAGATTCATCTCTTTCAAAAAGCATAACTTTCGTTTTGTTTACATTCATTTTCATTCCTTTCAAAGCTTTATTCATAATATTTACCATCTCCTGTAGCTCATTAGCTCATTAGTGTCTTAAAGTAAATATTTTATGTGGCAAACTAACACAAGTATACGGTGAGGCTCACCTTTATAATATTTTGGAGGGATCTATATACGTATAAGTAAAGAAAGAAATATTTATTTCGTTTAATTTAAATTTATCTGCGTTTTATCGAACGACACTCGAAAGAATGACGCGATAATTTAATATAAAGGAAGCTAATGTGTTAAATAAAATACCAACCTGGATATTAAAGGGACGATATTTATGAAATGATACACAAGATGTTGTTCCTGTGGTTGGTTACTTTGAAACGCAGCTTAGTTTATTTTCTTCCCACAATATAAGACTAATGTATCTAGAGTATGGATCAAGAAAGAACTATTATTATAGTTATTGACGTATCCAGTTGGATTGTTATAAATATTTATATAGTTAAATATGTCTGGTTCAGTGGAGTTATACAGCCTGCAGGCCACTTACCTCTGACGCACCGTTGACGTGTTTTTTGAATGACTTGCTATATAACATTCTTCGAAGAACCGATCGGACCGTGCGCTTAAAAAGTTGGTATTTCTATTATTTTTTGTAGCGCTTGACTGTGATCACACCAATTTACGTAAGTTTCTGCACAGCATCGTATCGGAACACAATTCACTGTTTTGAGGTACGTCTTTGTACGGTAGAGTAGTAACTCTCCACGACCAAAGTCTCTTACCCGATCGGGCCCGGGACTTCTGCTAGCAAAGTGAGTACTCGCATTGCGTCAGCGAGGTCGTCAAAAATTTGCTTTATCATTTATGACGTGTAATATAAAAGTATAAGGGTAAGGAGTAGATCATTAACATCTCACTGCTGGGCACAGGCCTCGTTACTCATAGGAGAAAGGATTGTTAGAGCATAGACCCACCGCGCTACTCCAATGCGGATTGACAGGCATAGAACACAAGTGCACTTTCCATTCCTTCACTTTCATAGGCCGATGTGGCAGAAATCCGACACGGCCGAAGAGATGTCAGGCGCAGGTCCGACGTCTTAACGTGCTCTGCGAGGCAAGGGAGATCACACTGCCAAGTTCCCAAGTTCGGACAAATATTGAGAAAATCTTGATCAGAAAACTCAATAACGATTTTTTTAATTGGCCCCACCCGGGAACTTAGGACCTCATGTGTGTGGCCGATCATGCTAACCATTAGACCAATGAGGCCTGTAATATAAAAAAGCCAATACCTATGCTATCTATCACTAGCTTCTCAGACTCATTACATAGAAACAATTTTTGTACGTAACCCAACAATATATGGCGATGTATACTTTTCCGCATTATTTTTCAAAAAAAAAAAAAATACTATATTAACAAGTGTTATCCAGTCTAAGATTTATAAAAATGTATTTAAGTTTAAGTGAACGAACAGACAAGTCATTTATTAACTTCTTATCTGCTGCTTCTATTCTTAAAAGCTGAATGATAACGCGACCTTTACGTTCAGATTCCCGCCATAATCCGTATATATATGTTGTTGGTTGTCAATGTCACATTTCAAAAACATATGAAAAAAAAAAACAAAAGCACTCATTTAAATTTAATTTAATTTCTGAACGACGAGACGGACATCAAACGTTTAACATTCAACACCCAACAATAAGAAAAAAAATTCACTTTTAAATTTCATTTGATTTCTCAACGACTTTTAAATTTTATAGATTTTTAAATAACGGGATGAACATCAAATGTTTGACAGACAGAAATAGTTTTTAAGCATTTTTTTCATATTTACTCGCCTTTTAAAGTTTTCCTAGACTTCTATAATTATTTCTAAATCAAAATTAGCCAAATCAATCCAAGCAATCGTGTTTTAGCGAGACTCTTGTACTTGTAGATTATGTTTTTCGCGAATCATAATAAAAATAGTTTAAAAGTAGTTATTAGTTAGTTTTTACGAAAAATATCTGATTATTGCGAAAGCGGAATGTAAAGGAGCGTGACTAATGTTTGCGGGCTTGGTATTGAGAATGTATTGACACTAATTTTAATATCTGATCCAGGCTTCGAACCCATTATCTTCTGTTGTAGAACCAAATCAGTAAACCAGCGAAGCGGTTAAATCTTAATGACCAAGTAGATGAAGTTAATGATGATGATTTAAGATCGAGATAATGCGAACTTACATTAGGAGCGGAAAGCTTAAGTAGATCTAGCACTAGACTGTTTTCCCAATTATTCGGCACGAAAAGTGATTTTAATTACCGTCTCAGAACCAATTATATATAAAAGCTGATTGCAAGATGCGAACTTTATATAAAAAAGTAGTCAAAACTTAATCGGAATAAAAAGAACTCGTAATTAAGAAATTGTGTTTGACATCCAGGTTCCCGCCAAAATATAGTTGCGATCTGAAATTGTTAGTTGTCAATGTCAAATGTCAAAAGCTAATGGAAAAAAATGTTCTTTTAATTTAAATCGGATTTCTAAACGTGGAGACGTTTACAAATAGGATTATATATCTAAAATTTGGTAGTTAAGAATGGTTTCTAAGGTAAAGCAAAATTGTTATTTTTAGTATATTTTTTTTTATATTTACTCACCTTTTAAACCCTCCTTGGTCTTCCAAAACTAATTTAAACTAAACTTAGCCAAATCAGTCCAGCCGTTCTCGAGGTTTAGCGAGACCAACGAACAGTAATAGATTTACATATATATATATAGATATCAAATATAAATGAATTAATAATAGGATAACGCTATTTTAATTAGAACTAATACAAATAAAAATGTTTTATATTCAAGTAGGCTCAAAGAGCAGTTTGGAATTATCAGGAGTATGTTGAAAGTCGCCACCGGTTCGTAAAATCGATTCTACTGCGAAGAAACTGTCGAAAAACTTAGTAGTTACTAATTTCAATATCGTTTTTATTAATTTACATTGTGTAACATTAGCATGTACAGCTGGAGCCATGTACAAATTTTATCCCTTAAATAATCTTTAATGTTATAAGAATGTAATGTGAATGCCATTGGTTTAAGAATGTTTTGCCATATTTCTTAAAATGATGTAAAAGCAAATGTAAAACTGGCAGGTATGCGTATGCTTAGCTGAACAAATGATTTAAGAACCTCTTCACCCCAGTACAAGTTTTTTGTTTCGCTGTTTTTACTGTATAAGAGAATATTCGTCTGCGTGGAGGGGTTTTTTGGTAGCTTTTTTATTAATGTAGGCAAATTGTTTTACAAATAAGAAACATATCCAAACTGCCCTTTGAGGGTGGAATTTCCTAAAATTTACTTTTGATAATCCTTGATCATTATGATCAAAATAAAATTTTGACCAAGTTTTACATACCATAAAAGATATTGTTTGTAAATGTGAAGTTAGAATTGTTTTTTAATGTTAAAATTCAATTTTTTTAAATGAAAACCTCCGCAACTCCCCTTGCGGGTGAAATTTCGCAAAATCCGTTCTTAGCTGACCTCTACTCGATAAAAGTTATATTTCTACCAAATTTCAAGTCTACGCCTTATGGTTCAAGAGATATCGTGCTAAGTCAATAGTTAACACCCCGCAACTCCTCTTGAGGGTGGAATTTCGTAAAATCCGTTCTTAGCTGACCTCTACTCGGCAAACTCGGAATATTCCTACGAAATTTCGAGTCTCTATGCCTTATGGTTCCTGAGATATCGTGATGAGTCAAAAGGTACCTGGATATCTCTTATATATATAGATAAGGAAAATCATGAGATATGGATATCCTTAGTAATCGCTTAATATCACGTAAAACTTGTATTTACCCGTATTTTTACCGAAATAATCCGAAAATCAACTTGTTTCTAAGACATTATTTTGTTGATTTTAGTGTAGTTATTAAATTAATAACAGCAGGGAAACAATACGCTTGTCACGGAGGTTAAATGCCTTGATCTTAATGCTAATGTTCTTATACTTACTATGAATTTGAAATAGTGTACAAGTATTTATACAACTGAAGGTCCCGCAGTCATTATGGTACGTTATTATGTTTCATTAACAGAGATCGGTTCTTGGTTTGGTAAAATTAAGAAATTTACTAAACGACAGCGCTTTACGAATGAAAATCAGACTGTTTTAACCTGAAGTGACTTTACTGCATGTAAATTAAAGTATCTGACTGTGACTTCGATCCAATTTTAAGATAAAATGCATTCCGAAAATTGTCGGGAATATAACCCGAGATCTCTACTAGAAAGCTAGTACTCGCATTATTACGCCAGCGAGACGAGAATTCATATTTGCAAATAATGTCTTTAATTTATACATAAATGTTATCTTCAACGCCCATTTTTAAAAAATCGCCCTGGATTTTATATACATATTTATGTATAATAGTTCTGTACGTATGTATGTGACTTCTAAAAACTAAAACTTGACCGACGTTGATGATATTTTCTTTGTATGTTTCCATTCTTGAATCCACCTGGGGTTTATATATGTATAAGTAAATAAGTAGTTAAGTAGCAGCCCATTAACATCCCACTGCTGGGCACGGACCTCCTCACTCATATGAGAGAGGGTTTTATAATTCGATCGTAATGATAATAATCCTTTTCTAATCGAAATTCGTTAATGAAGGACAATCTAATGCAAAGATTAAACATTTGCGTAAGAGTTATTATAGTACTCCAGTGTACGCACAGAAATTCATGATCTCTCTAATCTTTTGTACATAAATTTTTATTCTAAAATTCCTTATTCAAGTAGGCTTTGACAACAAGCAGCAAAAGAACTAAAGTCATAAATATAATTCTACAAATCGTAAAATTGAAGTGGGAACGCGCGGAGCTTTTAGTCCAAAGAACCTATGGATATTGAATCCTGAAGGTGCTGGTAGGGTGACCAACGGACTGCGCTGTGTAGGTAGACCCCTTACAAAGGCTATATTGGGTGAAACCTATGTTCAGCTGCCTCATTGGTCTAGTGGTTAGTATGTTCGACTATACACATGAGGCCCTGTGTTCGAGTCCCGGGTCGGGCCTATTCCAAAATCAATACTGAGTTTTCTATTAAGATTTTCTCAATATTTGCCCGAAGTTGGGAAGTTGAAGATGCGATCCACCCCCGTGCCTCGAAGAGCACGTTAAGCCGTCGGTCCTGCGCCTGATCTCTCTCCGGTCGTATCGGATTCCCGTCAGATCAGACTACGAGAGTGAAGGAATAGAGAGTGCACTTGTGTACTATGCCTGCCAATCCGCAGTGGAGTAGCGTGGGGGGTCTATGCTCTAAAAACCCTCTCTTCTATGAGTGAGCAGGCCTGTGCCCAGCAGTGGGACGTTAATGGGCTGCTACTTACTTATGTTCAGCTGTGGACACTGTTGGTTAGAGACCAGGAAAACCGAAGGCGTAAAGTTCTTTCTAAGGCCGCCATTTGGCCGATTCCAATCCAGAAACACATGATTTGTTGAAAAATCAAAATCAAAATATTCTTTATTGAAGTAAGCTCAAAAGGCACTTATGAATCGTCAGTAGTCTGTCCATTGGTAACAAATCTACCATCGGTTCGGAAAGTTGAATACGCTGAGAAGAAATCGGCAAGAAACTCAACGGTTCTCTTTTAAAGATAGTTTTGTATGTTACAATGTGTAATATTTTGCTTCTGTGAGCAACTAGAGTCAAGTCCAAATTTCTATCGCTTAAATATTCTTCAACATTATATAATATACTTTTCGTAAAAGGGTGTTTTTGACATATTTCTTAAAATTATGTGGAAGTAAATCTAAAATTGATTGCGGTAGATTACTCTTTATTGTACACCAAAATTTTACAACAACACTTATACATATATTACACAAGGGAGTACAATAGGTGGCCTTATCGCTAAATTGCGGTATCTTATTAAAAATGCGTATGCTGAACCCGACAAATGATTTCTGAACCTTCTTCACTCTAAAATATGGGATTACAAGTTTGTTTTCATTTCTTGTATTAAAATTGTGTGTTTTGCAGCTTTTTCTGTATAAATGAAGGTTATCACGGGTATATAAAATGTTATTCAATATATTTTGCAACGGTACTGTGAGAATTGATATTTCTTTGAATTTTTCTCTTAAGGAAACGCGAGATCCCAAATGATATATGGTACTATTGCTCTTTTTTTAAAAATAAATAGGGTTTCAATGTCCGCCGCCTTACCCCATAGCAACTATGGACCTCATTCCAAAGCTCAAAGTTACACAGCGTGCGATGGAGAGGGCTATTCTTGGAGTTTCCGTAGTTATCCGTAGAAGAACCAAAGTCACTGACATAGCCCTAAGAATCACGAAACTGAAGTAGCAATGGACACATAGTCCGATGAACCGATGGACGTTGGGGTTCAAAGGTGCTGGAATGGCGACTCCGCACCGGACTGCGCAGTGTAGGCAAACCCCCCACAAGGTGGACCGACGTCTAAGGAGGGTCGCCGGTAGCCGCTGGAGCCAGACGGCACAAGCTTAGGCACAGTGGGTATCATTAGGTGAGACCTATGCCCAGCAGTGGACGTCCATCGGTTGAAGTGAGTGAGTGAGAGTGAGAGGCAGTTTCAATATCAGTGCATTGTCAAACTTTGACAGCTGAAAAACAAGCTCTCCACTAGTCCAGGCAGTTTATGATAATATCTCTAATATTGTTGCAGATGTACAGCGGCGCGCTGCTTGCGACTGCGGCGCGGCTTGCGTGGGACCCTAGCACCTACACATGGTTCAGATTCCTATGTGCCACACAGTATCGTGCATCAGCTGCCTACGTACTAGCGGCCGGGCTTTGGTTAGCCGCGTTGGTCTACCTCGCGGTATCAGCCGCACACCGCGCCGCCTCCACATGCTTGCACATAGTGAGTGCTGTTTAAATAACACACCCATTCATGTACATTCTTTATTTAATAATAATAATAACATAATTTAAAAGTTATGTTTTTTAAATCATATACATTTCCTACTTCGCTACTCTACTCCGGCTCGAGACTAACTGTAGAAAACTGTGTCTTGAATGTCATTCTGAGGAAGCACATATCAATGCCCTTCTTGCTATCGACTAAAAGAAGAAAGGATATTGTTGCCGAAACACATCCCTCCAGAATAGCTTTCAAAATGAATATTCCCATAAAGCTAGTTAATTGTACAATTTCATTAACCGGATACTAAATATATATCCCATAACAATTAAGGACTGCAGAAGCTCAGTTACAGATTACTTAATCTCTTTAAACTATGGTGAGGTGGATCCACTACTAAAATCTCGTCGTCGTCGTCGTCGTTTCAACCGATGGACGTCCACTGCTGGACATCGGTCTCACGTAATGATGTCCACAAGGCCCGATCTGGCTCGATGGATCGATCCGGTTACCGGCGACCCTCTTTATATCATCGGTCCACCTTGTGGAGGGTCTGCCTACACTGCGCCGTCGGGTGCGGTGTCGCCACTCCAGCACCTTCGGCCCCCAACGTCCATCGGCCCTTCGGACTATGTGCCCTGCTCATTGCCACTTCAGGTTCGCGATTCATAGGACTATGTCGGTGACTCTGGTTCTACTACGGATCTCTTCATTTCTGATTCGATCACGTAGATAAACTCCGAGCATAGCCCTCTCCATCGCACACTGTGACTCTGAGCTTCCGCATGAGGCCCATAGTCAGCGATGACGTCTCAGAACCGTAGGACATCGCTGGCAACACACACTGTTCGATGACTTTGGTCTTTAGGCACTGAGGGATATCGGACGAAAATATCTGGCGTAGTTTCCCGAATTGATTTGATTTGCTGCCCAACCGATTTGGATTCGGCGGTTGACCTCCTTCTTGAAATTGGACCTACCTAGTTGGACTATATGTCCCAGGTATGTGTACTCGTCAACAATTTCGACAGCTGAGAGCTGAGAGAGAATGTCCAAACACAAATCTACACACACTTCAACACACACGCTCACACTCGCTCACGTAATTCAAAAAACAAACACGCATCAACACACACTAATATATTAACATTTTTTTACTTATTCTATTGCATGTTTTTCTTTTGTAACTAAGATAATAAATATAACATGGAAGAGCGAGGTCTTCTAATACAGTTATTTATTATGCTTAAAAGAAGGCCTCAGTCACGAGATGTCAATATCGTAATTTTTATGAAGTAAATAATTTTTCAATTTCTTAAGTTTTTTTTAACTGTCTGTTTTTCGTTTCCAAATTTCGTTTAAAGCTCAAGGGGTTACTCTTCTGTACCGTGTGTTGTTAGATCCTCGCAGTCCCTGATACTTGGTATATCGCTTCAAATTCTTTCAGGATAGCGGGCATAGGATAGCACTAAGTTATCCATACAGTCTAAAATTGAGAACTTCTATGCAAAGTTTTTTCAAAATTTATTCACGGTTGAAGCGTCGAGCTTGTGGAATGCTCTTCCAATTGAAATTAAACGTGCTCCCACTTTAGATGCTTTAAAAAAATAGTTAAAAATCGTTTACTTTCCCTTTAGTTTATTCCCATATATTGACGACGGTGTATTTATTATTCTCGCCTACCTTTCAACTCTTAACTAAGTCTCCTTCCTAATATATAATTATTTTGTGGGGTGTACAATAAAGTATAAAAATAAAGTAAATAAAAAATAAACTTTTATTTGATCAAAATACTACAGATATAGATTGAAACTACATATAACTGTATTATAAAAACTTAATATTATGTCCCTAAACTGCGTTAAACCTGTATTTTAGGCGAAATCGCTCTCCTTCTTATTAGTGTACTAATTAATTATAAAAACAAAGTATATCTCTTCGTCACAAATCTTAGAATTTAATTGTGCGATTAAATGTGTGCGTGTGCGTGATAAATTTCAGATATAATAATAAATGTTGATCATTTCACTGTTTATTTATTATTACACACCTCACTATTTTCACAAATTATTAAATATACTAGGTGGAAACCCGTGTTACTGGGTGTCCTGCTCCCGCAAGTCAATAATCTCTAATCAAATCAAACGATAATATAAGAAAAACAATAACAAAATTAAAAGTTATACATAAGCATAAGCGTGTGTGGGGTATTGAGATGGATGTCAGTTTGTGTGGTGTGTGCCAGCGTGTGATGGGTGTCAGTGCATGTTTATGTGTAGGGGTGTGTGATGTGTTCCAGTGTGTGTGCGTGTGCGTGTGTGTGGGTGGGTGGGTGTGTGCGTTTGAGAATGTGTATTGTATATTTTATATTTGGGAATTTTAGCGCTTGCATTCCAAAATTAATTTAATCTTTTGTGAGAGTTCTACTATTACTACCCTCGCCTTTTCCCGCTATACGGTATCGGCTTTACTTATAACATTACTGAACAAAATAGCTGTGAAAATCTCTAGGCCGAACAGTAGGGTAAAAAATTACATGTCATTAATAACCAGGACCTGTAAAACGAATCTAGGTGTTTCGGCGCCTATCAACAGAATGACAAATACCTATAATAATATTAATAAAGTCATTAATATAGACATTTTTGGTGACAGCTTTATCAAATTTAAAAAAATTTAAGGACTACTTTTTGGCCCAGTACCTTGTAGGATAAAACTCGCTATATGTTAGTTTGTCTTATTTCTAATTGATGTTTCTCTTTAGTATGTATTTTTTTTCCTTCTTTTGATTTTGTAGTTTGTTTAAATTATTAACTGTAAGAATTAGCATGCTGTGACTACCTAAGTAGGTATATAAGTAGGTATACAATTTTAACTAGTATTTAAGATCTTGTTGTTATATCAATATATAATTGTAACCTGTTGGTGTCCTAATAAATAAAAAAAAAACTACTTTCCAGGCAATTCTGTTCTACGCGTTATCATTTTTAAATACACTTCAAAACGGAGAATATTATCAATTCGTCTGTATTTTAATTTGCTGATGGCTGACGGCGACTCCGATTATAATAATAATTGTAACTACATTATATTGTCGTAATCTATTTTTGTTAAATTTTTTTTTTAATACCTAAATTATCACATGTTTATATGAGAGTTGTATATATTTAAATTATGCATAAAGTATATACTGATGCAATAGAGATATCTAGGCTATCTAGTCTCGAAGTTTTGCTTCACAGCGTTGCTGTCTAACGAGCTTGTGCCTAAAACACCGAATTATTGTTATACTACTCGAGAATGAAAATTAGTTCAAATATATCTATATTATTTAGCAAAGACATGGCACAGAGCGTTGCCAAATGTCGTCTTGTATTTGGCCCTGAAATTGTCAATTAAGACCAGATTTATTTGAGAGAGAAATTAGTTATGCGACTGTTATACTGCAATTGGAAGCGGTTTTCATCATTTTTGGTATAATGGAGTTTTGTAACCGTTTAATCTTTCACCATGAAATTCAATTACAAAGTGTGGAGTTTAGACTGACCACGCTTTACTGCCTAATTGATCAGAACTACAGCCTTCCTTAGGAACTTAGTTTTTATACATAGAAAATAGTGGTGCCTCTTAAGAAGAGCCGAAGATAAATAAATCTTTATTCAGCCAAAAATCGCAGAAACATACTTAATTAATTAAATAAAGTTAGAGCAAGAGAGGCCATTTTTTTTAAATAGTCGAAATTATTCTTTTCGTTCCCAAAACAATTATTTTTTCATAGAGAACAACTTGAGGTCTCAGGAATCCAGTTATCTTAACATTATAGAAATAAAATTCTTAATTCTTAGGTCTACATTGGCTGAACCGGGCGTTGCCTCGGCGAAAACGTTCTGGACTGGATCACATCTTCTGGCATAACCCATGGTGACTGCGTGGACTGACTGAAAGTTGTGTAAATGACTTATGCGTGTGTGGAATCATGTGTACGTGCGTGTGATTGCATATGTACTTATGTGTTAGTGTGTATATGTCAAGTCATAGAAATTCACTCGATGCAGAGTCTGAAGCTGAAAAATGTGCCGCTCTACTTTACCCGTTGAATTAATTTATTTGGATAAAGTTTATTTAAAAATTATTTCTTTGTTCTCCAAAAAAATGTTTTTTAATTATAATTTTAAAACAATGTACAGATTTCAAATTACGAGCTGTTGGTGGGCGATCATACCAATTTTTTGCGGCGGCATACTTAAAACTTCCTTTGAAGGCTGCTCATCTGTAAAACGACATTGAAATGTTGAATTGAAACTGTGATCACACCTGATGGTAAGTAATGATATAATCTAAGATGGAAGCGAGCTAATCTGTGAAGAGGTAATCTATCACTTATGGTTTCTGCAGAGCGTCGCACCGGAACACAACTCTCCCATCAGTCCAGACTCAAAGTAGAAAATACAATTTCCTTAATCCGCTCTACCGGGAATCGAACCCAGGATCTCTGCTTGCAAAGCGAGTACTGTGGAGAATACAGAGTTGCCGTCGATTACCCAACAACCAATAAGTTAGTAATACCTAAGATTGAACTTTAACAGACAATAGGTGTACTACTATGTATTTACGAGGCGCCACTGTTCTCAAAAGTTATTCAGGACATTTTGTGATTGATTGATTATTCTAGTATTTATATCTTTTACAGTATGCTGCGGGTGTAGCGTGTCTTGCGGTAAGCGAGGTGGCTTATGGGACATGGATGATAGTGAGCCTAGCTGAATGGTGGCGCACTGCCCCGCAGGCGGAGCTGGCGCGTCATGGAATGGATTTATTGGAAGACCTTAAGCCTGCTTTGCTGGCTGTGGAGAAGTACCGCGACGTGGCCCGACCTATTTACGACATGATTGAGGTACTTTAATAACCGAATTTTACGGCCACTCTGTTCTAATGAGAGATCTCATTGATAGCAGAATTCACAGCAAAACCGTCTTGATACGAGCACGCACTTCCATAGCAGATGTCCCAGGATTAAAAATATGTATTTTCTAATCCGTACGTTAAATACTGTTACAATCTTCAGCTATATTTAAATTATTCCCATTAATTGTCTATCAATGTACAGTATGTTTAGTCACCACACTCTAATCCTTCTCTTTTAGGAATCTCTCTAACCTGAAGGTTACCTTGGAAGTAATAGCTGCTAAGCAATAAGGCAGCCTTATTGTGCTAATTTTGTTTGTGAATTTCATGTGATGTACAGTAATAGTGTTATTATTTTTCACCGTTTTGGACTGGACACTATAATATACAAGACAGTTACTTTCTTAGATGTAGACAGTTAGATTAGTACCTATTTGACATCCACTGGCACCGTAATGAGATGTACGGGTATGTAGGCGCTCTCAATTACCCTCTATTGAACATTTCGATCTCATGATAACGAACTCACCAATTGACTGAATTGGCGGACAATACAAAAAAAGATTCGCCCTTATTTGTTACTAACCAATGACGGGCATGTGCAGGCCTTTAACCCGGTCACATTTCTGAATTAAAGCACATTCAAATCAAATCAAAATATTGTTATGTCTTCAAGTTGTTTTTCTTTTTTTGATTTGGTCATTGAAACTCCAGAAAATCCAATAAAATAATTTAATTGATTATCATGCAATTGAGCGCCAGGAGGGTTCTGCTTTAGGTGTAAAGGCGGCACCCTGCCACACCGAGATAGGCTAGCCCAGAGGTTTCTGGGAGTGGTGTTTTAGAGACTGTACCAGGAAGGGCGTAGCGATAGGCTATAAACGAAAGAAGTCTTCTGTCATTAACCCACTACCACACAACAAAAGCCGTAATAAGTCCATATGCCAAAACAATCACTAATCTGAATCGATAATAACAACAAATAATAAATAAATTAACACAAAGTTTCAGTTACAGTTACATCCAATTGCCGGTGAACAAAGATATTCACTTGACAGCTAGTCAGTCGTCTGTTCGCACACAAGACTATTTCTCTAATGACCGCGATGACATTTCATTTTTGATGAATATGATAAAATTACTTCGACAGTGAAATCAAATGAGTGTAACATACTAAAACAAATTATAAAATACATAGAAATAAATGATGCTCTGAACCGAGGTTCGAATCTGCTAGAATCATTAGCTAAGACAGGCTATGACCCACTGCGCTATCATTTGTTAGAACTGTAAATTCCAAATGCTGGCCTTATTCTAATTTTATTCATATCAATATCTTTATTCAAGTAGGCATATTAGAGGATTTTTGAATCGTCAAATAATATTTTTTTTCCACACTCTGATTCTAATATACGTCTGATGATGGTACTCAAGAACGACTTAAAATCTACAGTTACGAGTCACGTCATTAAAAACATTACATATTCATGTAATACCTTACAATTGATTTACAAAATCGGCATCACAAAAAATACGTTAATTACTTCAACGTTTAGACATAACAATTGGCGTATAGCATTACACATATTAAAGCTGAATTAGGTTTTGGTATTTTGTTGCATTAATAGATAGGCATTGTACAATATATCGCCTTGCCTGGCGGAGAATCAAACAACAAACTTGACAGACAAAATAACAATAATTATGAACAGAGTTTAAGAAGCAGAGTTTCGAATACTTAACAGTATTTTTGGTCAAGGGCTTTTGAAATGCGTTGTATAAAACAAGGTGATTCATGAGTAAAATAACTAAGTTCCAGCCTGTTAACATTCCTGCTGAACACAGGACTCCTCACTTATAGAAGAGAGGGTTATTACAACATAGATCCATTGTGCTACACTGCGAGTTAGCAGGCAAAACTTTTTGTGTGTTCTACAAAATAAAACCCGGGATGTGTAGGTTTCCACACGAAGTCTTATTTCATCGAAAAGCAAAATGATGTTATTTATAAAGAAAAATTGAAGCATATCACCTTAGTTTCGTTTTATAAAGAGAAATTTAAGGGTGTCTGATCTGAATTAAGTCCATGAATTCTCTGAATAACAACCTAAATGACTCACCACTAGGCCACTATTTCTGGACAATAATAACGAGAGTATAGGAGTATTTCGTAACAAATAAATCTATTGTCTTACTGTTCCAGATAGGTATTGCCCTTTTCTATACGCGTCTAAAACTGATAACTTACTTATGTTTTAAACTATACTATACTATAAAAATTTTGTTTGGCCTTTGTCATATCTTTCGTGATTGTAATGAATTGTCGTAGCTTCTGCTCCGTCTTAACGTAAACAATTAGTAAATATAAGCCCAGATAAAGAAATGACTTTTCTGTTAATAATATCGTCATATAAATAGTTATTGTTTTTATATTGAAACATTTAAAAAGTATTTTGTTTTTTCGCAGGAGGTGGAGCGCGAAGCGCCTAATAATGCAATTGTCATTGCGATTTTTGGCGTGATTGCGATGATATTGCAGGTGAATTATATATTTATAATATATATTCAACCGTATTCATAAAATAATAATTACTTGTCTTTTTATGAGAACTTGATATGCGTAAATTAAGTGCATATTCTTGCACTTGGATTTGGTGTATTACCCGTGTAGTTTCGGATGACACGAGAATATGGAGAAATTAATTCTTATTATATATTCAATTAAACAGATAGCAGCTTTCATAATGGCTCGGCGATTGGCGAGACGCACTGAAGTTGATATAATGACATTACCACGAGCTGCTCCACGGGTTCCTGCAGCTGATGATGATAGTGACAGCGACGCAAAGGATTCGGAAGGTCCTGGTTGGCGCAAGAAGGCTAACTTACGCATGTATACCATACTCGACAAGATTTTCTAGCAGGTATACCCTTTTTTTTTTAAATAAACTGGCATATCAAATCAAATTTGCTCAGACAGGCATATTTTAATAAAATAACTTTATAGAAAAATGTACCGTAAATCGAGTTCAATCAGTAACGGTCTTTTTATTTACAATAATTTGTAAAAAAATTCTAGAAAACAACACTTTCCTACAAAACGTCTCGCCTTATTTGAAGTGGGACCTTGTAATGGGTAGTTACAAAAAAGAAGCTATTCTTACAAACTCATTTTCAGATCATGTCCTACTCATCAGAAATATTACCTTCCTTTATACACACTATGTATTGCTGAAAACTGATGTTGAAAAGATTGAACGACCTCGACCTACTATTATTACTATATCGCGTTCTGGTCTTCCATCGTTTAAATAAAAAACAACCTCAGTCAATTTTCACAGAGATTATTTATTACTTTAAACTAAATTATTTATAATTTTTTTTAATTAAAAGACAATATCCAATAATTTATGGATGCACCGGGCAGCACTTCGAATAAGAATGCCCGCCAGCCTAATGCAACCCTTTTATACTAGTTTCTGCGAGTGGGGGTAGTTCGAATGTTGCTAGCTCGCTGCACACCTTGTTACCAACATTAAAAAACGTTGCCTCCGTCAACTATGTTTTTTGTTTCAACTTGTGATGGTATTGTTATCACCGTATGTTTAAGGTACTGTTCATACCGATTTTATTTTTGTAATTTTAAGAATGTTGTAGTTTAAAAGAACATGTAGTGACTAAAATTGAGAAAGGTATGCTTAGATGGTTTGCTGAGGCGAATGTTCCTGGACCAAATCCAGGACATTTTAAATAAGAGCCCGGACAAGAGTACTCTAAACCGACGAACTTGTATGAAAGGTTTAATGAGAATGAAAGAAGCGAAGGAGATATGCAAGGACCGTGGCCACTGGAAGTTCATGCACATTTACCAACGACTTTTCTAACGCTAGTAAAGTTGGCTGGTAGATTTGACTTCATTTTATTCTATGTAATGAGGAAAACGTTTGTTCGTAGGAAGAGGCGGCGCCGGCGTGTGCGCCTGCGCCGGTGGCTGCGTGTGCGGAGGCGCGGCGCGACGAGCGCTGGGCGGCCGTACAGGCGCAACTAGCGGCGAGGGCCGCGCGCGCCCAGCCCGCCGCGTTACTCATCCTTCGCACCGACTTGTAGCGAGCGACCTTTCACACTTCTTGACCCGGAAATTAATAAGTCTTTTACTAATTACCACTAGAAGCCGGAAGATGACAAAAGTCAGGGAAACCAATTAACACGGGCGTTAGGAGTGCTAGTACCTGCACTTCTCAAAGTGTCACTCTCTCTTAGTCAGTCCCTCATGCCTGAGAATCGTGGTCAAAGTCACTGTTGCAACTGGAGCGGATGATCTGTTTTCACCGGTTTTTAACCAGCGCCTCTCCTTACTACGTTGTAAAATTTGACGGGATTTTTCTTTGGTCCATGTTGATGTTCTGTGTTCCCCGCTACAATAAGTTTTCTAAACTTTCACTGTCTTTGCGAATTGTATGGCCGAAGTATGAAAGAATTTACTGTTGGCATATGGTAGACAAATGATTCCTTACTTTGAGTTCGTTAGAGCATTGATGACTTTGTGCGTTTCGCGATCCAAGGAACATACGTCGCCAGCACCACATCTCGAATGAATCAATTGTTTCCCTCTCATTATCCACGTTTTCATTCCATACAGCAAGATAGGGTGCTCGGATGAACCTGATCTTGGGTTTCATACCAATTCCATTTTTCATAGCATGTTAAAAGATGCTATGCTATCCGTCAATTGTAGCATTTTACTATAGACTCAGAATAATTTTAGATCAATAAATTAAAGGTAATTTTACACAAACTAATTTGAGGTCTGGTTTCCTGAAAAATGAATGAATACCGGTTTCTAGTAGAAAATAGTGTGAAAATAACCCGGTTAAGTTGTGTTAAGCGATGTAATATTCGATAATATTACGAAGAAGTATTTTAAATCGAAACAACTGAAAAGCGAAAGAGAAAACCTTTCGTTCTTTTATGTCCAAGAAGCATATAGGAGAACGAAAGGTAATTTTTTATTCAATCGCGCGTTTTATAGCGGCGTTAAATTCGTAATAGTCTAAGAGACGACGAAATGATCTGTATCCGTTATTTTTGCATACGAAAATTTATTTTAACTTGAATATATGTCGTTGTATTTTAGTACCTCGTATTAACGAATACGCCTTACTAGTTACGAATTTTTTTCTTTAGTTACATAAATTGTATCGATCGTCGAATTTCCCGGCTTCTTTTCATTTGTTATCGTTAAAAGTGTAACGTAGATAAGTATATAAAGAATCGGCCGCGAGCGCCCTGCGACACTAGCCGCTGAACAGACTGCCATATTTACTTTATTTAGATAATAATATCGTTAATTAGATAGTTGAAATATCTATGTAGGTTATAAGGATTATTAAAAGACGTACCATATCAACGCACGAGAGCTTGTTCGTACTCCGTGTTCATTTTAGTAGACCCTGTTGCATACTTTGTAATATATGCTTGTAGTTTTTGTTTTCTTTCTAACAGTCCTCAAAGGCACATTAAACTTATGGTGCTAAACCGAAGCACGGGTGAGAGATCCACCCAAAAAGTTCTATTTTCGCTAATTCATCGAAACCTTTCTATATGAAAGTTACGAGGGCGGTAAGGTGCCCATATTCCATAATTTCTGTGATTCGTCTAAAAAATTAAATTATAAGAGAATGCGAAATTCTTAAATGTATAAGAATAAATATAATCGATAGATATATGGACCTGTTCATAGATAATAAGCGTGCTACTTCAGTTTCTGTGGAGTTAATCGCCCTGTGCCAAATAGCTTAAAACGTGGCGACTGCCGAAATGTGACTACTGGCCTAGTGCAATTACTGCCTAGAATATAGAAGATATGAAAATCTGTACAATCTACTCTACAGGGTTTCAAATGCAGACATGCAAGTAATTCAACTACATACAAAGCGAATTTTTCAAGTAAATTAAAAATAATAGCTAAAAACACTCAAAGAGTTTCAAAAGCGATTTTGATGTTAAAATAACCACCATTGCATTTTAAAAATCAATATTAGGCTGGACTTGTAACTTAATTTTGATAAATTGGTTGTATTGGGTTATGGTCACGGCCGTTTGTTACACGTGAATACGTCTCGTAACAGGGCTTCCCCTCCGCCGCTCGGGATGTGTTACAGTCCTTACTTAGCGTAATAAATTTGTTAATTCTTTAGCTATCCAGTGGTATAATTGAATTTCGGATGGAGATGATAGATATGTAGCTACAACACAAAACTTTTTTTTGAATTGCCTCTCTATACATGTGATTTTAAAGAGGTATTCACGTCAAAAGATCATCTCCTTATTATTACACCACACAATAGTGTTGCTAATAAGAATCAGAATCTTTGAAATACGGCAAACTAAACGAAAATGTTGAATTTCATATCTATTTATATATGTAAAACATAAAAATTGTTTTATTAGGTCCGTCATTGACTTTAACATCATCTAAACTATGTGCCTCGGCCTAGGCACGTTAAAACTATATCTTGGCATTCTAAAGCAATCGGGATTTGCATTTGCTTTTGAAACATTATCTTTGAGTCGTTAAGATTAAATACCTTACATTGTCTTTCCACGCCCAATTGAAAAATTCACTCATTATATGTGATTCTAATTAATAGAACCACAGGTCTTTATGTATAATTGAAATATTGTATTTGATTCATTACATATATTTAAAGAAATTAGAAAAACGTAATGAAATTTGAGATCGCCCGTATACGTAAATTAACTGTCTACATTGTCTGTCTTAACGAATTACTTGTGACACGATTAATAATGTGTTATAAATATATAGAAAATAACATGTTACTGTTATTTTTATGCCATTCTGACCTGTGATTGTTAAATTGGTACCGTTGTCATTTCAAAAGATATATGCAAAACAAAAAGTTATTTTTATTTTAATATAACTCACAGGTATCTTTGCTATTTTCAAATTTTCGTCGAATCAAAGATTGTAAGATTTTAATTTCATTGTAATTATTTGCAGCAATTTATGATCTTGCCATGGTTATAGTCTTGCCTACTTATGTCATGATAAATAGTTTGTTATAAATACATGCAAGACAACAAGTGATTTTTATTTTAATATAAATCAGCGGTAACAAGTTATTTTAAAATGTACCTTAAATCTAAGGATTTGTTTTTTAATTTCAATTCTTTCCAAAAAATTTGGAATCTTGCTGTCTTATCTTCATAGTGTTCATTACGGACGGCGAGTCACAGTATTGCAATGTACGTTTTGTGTTCGGTAGACAATACTGACGATACTCTTTACTCGGTAATTAGACAATAAGTATGTTAAAACCGATAGTAGCAGAGGAACTGAGTCGTAATCGATTTTAAATAAGCCTATTAAAAGGAGGCTTTACTTAGGCTTACCTTATCGGACACAATCAGTTCGTTAAGTTTCTATAAATAACAAAAAGGTAAAAATTATTGGTCGGTATACCATATACGATATGAATTATTATCAAGTCCGACGAAATTGAGGGTAAAACTATTAGATGTGTATGATATATCCATTGTAACATGCGCCTTATAGATTACGACACCGTTCCTATTTCTTACTACTTACTACGACCTAACTATTAAGACTATAAAGCAATAAAGTGATATTTTTTCAAATCATGTTTATTTGATTTTCAAACCTTAGATATACATAACAGCTTACAGTATTCCTTACTATATTTTTCTAGGACTCACACTTAAGAAACTATCACGAACAAACGACTTGCTGATTCCCACGAACTATGTGCACGGAAATATTTGGCGCCAAAATGGCTTATTTTGACAGCAACTGAGGCTGACAAACGTTAACGCTTTTGCAAGCAAACGCGTTGGGGACGTTACTTTATTGTTTCGAACATTATTATTTACAATACCTCTTTGTTTATTTACCATCCTTTCTTTTTAATATTATATAAATCAACTTAAAAGCAAAAGTATATAATTCTAATAACAATTTCTTGCAATCTAAATATAAATCTAATATGATTCGAATATTAAATAAAGTATACAATTTTAAACAAAGGTCGAATTATCAAAAGTTCTTGTCAAAAGTCGTGAACATTTGTTTTATTTGCATATTATCATTCAATGCCTCTCTTCTAACACACGACAAGATAACTTCTATTACAAGATCGAAACTGTATTCGAATTAGCTACGAGATTCAATGAACTCGTTCGGATAATTTTCCAGAAATCTAGCCATTACCTATACTAAACAAAATGAGTTTATTTTATTAAATAAATGAATATTTCATACTTAATACAAATTTGGAGAAAGTCAAAACTGGACCTCTCCCTATTAATATTTTAAAATTTACTATCATCTAGATGGTTTCTCATGTAATGGCTGTGGTTAAATCCAAACGAATACGTTATACAACAATTTCGATCTTGTACAATATGAATTCATTTTTATATCAAGCAATATATCTTATTAAAAAAATATGTTTACAAATATATTTACATTTTTAAATAGCAACAAAGCAATTAAATATAAACACAAAAATATATAATCAATGCAATGTGATTAGAAACTATTGGCTTCTTAAATTTTCTCAAGAAATGAATTCTTAAGTTTCTTTTCTTAATATATTTCATAAAATAATGATGCTATATAAAGATTAGAGTAACAGATGATATTAGGTATGGAATAACAGATTATATTAGGTATAGAGTAACAGATTATATTAGGTATGGAATAAAAGATTATATTAGGTATAGAGTAACAGATTATATTAGGTATGGAATAATAGATTATATTAGGTATGGATTAACAGATTATATTAGGTATAGAGTAACACATAATATTAGGTATGGAATAACTGATTATATTAGGTATAGAGTAACAGATTATATTAGGTATGGAATATCAGATTATATTAGGTATAGAGTAACAGATTATATTAGGTATAGAGTAATCGATTATAGTAGCTATAGATTTACAGTTAACGTGGCGACACTGCAGTTTTGTACTGTCACAAAATCACGAGTTTTCCATTTTTATATCCAGCCCGCAGAGGCGTCTTTTCAACATCACCATTTCTTGAACTGCATAAAAAAAATGATATGATGGAGAAAACACTGAGAGAGACCAAACCACGAGAAATATACATAGAGAAAACAAAATAAATGATTGTACAGCACAATAAGACGTATTAATACCGTTTAAAAATGTCATTTAAAAAAAAGTTCGTGCCTACAAAGTACACATGTCAGAAGTGAAACTTCTTTGGAAAACAATTTTTTAACTCTTGTTTCTATTAATACAAATCTAATGCTTTAGTTTGCGAGAGTAAGAGGGCGTGAAAAAGGAAGATATGTTAAGAATTTCATGAATTTTATTGATATTTAAATATTAAAAGTTTCGGAAATAATTTATTAACACATAATTTATTGAAATCACAAATGACGAGTTGTATGTAATTGTACCCAACCTTAAAACGAATTGGCATAAAAAAACGATGCAAATCTTCGTGATTCTGTTCGTCCGTAAAAAAATTATCCTCATGCGCCTAAGGAAGTTTCATTTCAAAATTTAAGTTTAAAACAATATGACTAAAAGATAAAAGGGATAAAACCTAGTACTTTATAGATGCATGACAAATAAAAATACATTATTGAATACCTTTTATAATCTAAGTTAAATATTAACGATGTTTTTAGAAAGATGGCCGGATGTTGGATGTTGACGGCCTTGCTTGCAAAGGTCCTAAGTAATCCTACTTGCCAGCAGGGCAAATTTACGAAATTGTATTTCATAATTTGTTTGAGTCTGGTTTGGTGGGAGATTTTTGCCGTGGCTATACCACTCGGCCAGCAAAAGCTTGGCGCTTATATTGTGAAGGAACTATAAAGGGTACCTCTTATCAGGTTAACGCGATTCCATTTTAGAATGTAATAAAACACCATCCACCACCATGTGAGTTTACAGTCGTGCTAACTTGTAAACATTCTGAATTATCTATATAAATACGCAGTGGTTATTAGTCCCTACGTCCTTGACCTTACGAAATCTCTGCCATATTTCCATGATGCAATTGTCTATTACAGAAAATTTACTGGAATAGAATCTTAGATTTTCAGTTTTGTTCATAAAATGTTGTAACTAGTGTTAAATTAATTAATAAATAAGTTATTTTTGAACCTTAAAGATGTAGTTCTTGTTGTGTCTGAATCTGACTCGGGCAGCTGCTCACTTGCAGCCAGTAGCGCTAGCACTGCTGCCAGTAGTTGTAGTATTGCCAGCATTGCTACTACGGACAGCATTGCACGTCCATAACGTGGTAGGTCTACTTCTGCTTCCTAAAAATACAATAACGTCTCTTTAGTCTCTCAACCTTTCGTTAAAAAAGAAATCTGACTATAAACTTGATGTATATTTTTCTCACTCACTCACTTGACAACCGATGGACGTCCAATGCTGGACAAAGGTCTCACCTAATGATGCCCACTGTGCTCGATCTTGTGCCGCCTGACCCTCCTTATGGTGTCAATCCATCTTGAGGAGGGTCTGCTTACACTTCGCCTTCCAGTGCGGGGTCGCCATTCCAGCACCTTCGAACCCCAACGTCCGTCGGTTCGTCGGACTATGTGCCCCGCCCATTGCCACTTCAGCTTCGTGATTCTTAGGGCTATGTCAGTGATTTTGGTTCTTCTACGGACCTCCTCATTTCTGATTTGATCGCGTAGAGAAACTCCAAGCATAGCCCTCTCCATCGCGAGCTGTGTGACTTTGAGCTTTCGAATGAGGCCCATAGTTAGCGACCACGTTTCCGATCACTGGTAACACACACTGTTCGAAGACTTTGGTCTTCTGGCACTGAAGGATATTGGAGGAAAAGATCCAAAGCTCAGGATCTATCTAACTGCAGCGTGGAGTGCGACATGGAGATGTTATCTCCCCGAAGCTCTTAACCGCGGCGTTGGAAGACCTCTTTAAGCTAATGGAGTGGAACGGACAGGGCATCGACATAAACGGCGAGTACATCACTCATCTACGGTACGCCGACGACGTCGTCATTATGCCAGAAACTCTGGAAGATCTTAATATTATTCTAGATGACCTCAACAGAGCTTTTCAACAGGTGGGCCTAAAAATGAACATGGATAAGACGAAAGTTATGTCCAATATCCATGTTCCGCTCTACCCAGTTATCGTTGGGAACTCTGCATTCGAAATTGTTGACGAGTATGTAAATATACAGTGTGTAAAGAGAGACAGAGAGTGTGTATACATTCATTGTAATGAATGTTTACACACTAAACACATTGCACGAGTATGTAACTCAGCAAAATTAATGATCAGGCGACACTAATTTTCACGTACGACCTGTAAATTTGGTACGGCGCCACGTATAATTGAAGAAATATTTAAAATAGTCAATTTGAAATAGTTCTTTACCATTAACATCAGTCGTACATTGGAAATAACATGAGAAATTGATTAAATTTGACGATTCAAAAGTGATGTCAAAGCGTACTTGAATTAAGGTATCTACGTTAACGAGCCTTACTTACCCGTATAAGTCGGTTAACCTTTTCAGGCAACGGATGATAGTATGAGAGATGTTCTAGCAGAGGATGCACATCTTCTCGCAGAGCAAGAGCACGTTTCAACTCTGCAGCGTGTGGTCCACGCGCCCAACGTGATGCTCGCCATGCCGCCCAAGAACCAAGAGATATCTCGCCCCACAGAAGCACCAGCATGGTTACCGCGTACTACTGTCACATAACAATCATTAGGTTTATGGGGTATTGTTAAGACGTAAACTTTATTAAGTATTATAAACAGATTTGCAATTGAGAAAGTTTTACAAGTCTCGTCAAATATTTCCTCTCCTTCCTTCCTCTCCACAGATTTCTCAAATATTCGGGATCGTTATTGCTTTTTTAACGTTATTTGTATAAAGCAAAAAGGACTTTTAGTTCAGCTTAACGAAGTTATAACTGAGGAACACAAATGCGTTTGCAATTAGTTAGTATAACCCTCTTTATTAATTAAATATAATATTATTTTAAACGTTGATTAAAATTGGAAGGAATACAGAATTGACATTTAAAATTCAAGGTTCATTTGCAAATCGCATATTTTCAAATCAAAAGATTTGATCCATATAGAACCTTATGCAATACAAGATTTCTTTTCCATTATAGAAAAATAATTCAATTTGAATAAAGAAATGCCAGATATTTTCATAGACTTAATAAAATGTAAGATTTTATGAAATAATGGATGAAAGGGAAAATTCGACTTCCAATTTAAAACTTGTCTTAAGGATGAGTCAGTCACTAGGGATGCATCGAGAGAGCTTTAATAATTAGTAATTATGCTAAGTAAATATAGTATGTTTGTAAAAGAGACCAGTATGAGAAGTACGCGACGAATAGATGGTTGGCAGCGTAGGGCAACGAGGACCATTTGAGCGAGCAGCAGAAGGACGAAGCCTAGTATGGGCAGCACCACAGAAGCCACGCGATATTCACGTGGAAAAAGCTCACGCGGTGCTACATACGCGGTAGGATCCCATTTCAAACGCGCCGCAGTCAAAAGCAGCGCACCCGCAAATAACTAAAAAAATGTTTAAAAAGTTAAAAGTGCATGCGCACAAAGTACACCTGTCCGAAGTGAAACTTCTTTGGTACATTAATTTGTTTATATTTCTACTAATCTTAGACTTAGAGGGAGGGAAAAATAAATATATGTTAGGAATTTAATTGTCATTAAAATATTAAAAGTGTCGAAAATTAATTTATTGAAATCTCAAATGACGAATTGTAAATTAAAATGCCATATGTTTATTTTTAATTTAATTTTTTCCTATACTTTAAACGAAGTCACGCGTTTCATCCGTAAAAATGTTACCCTCATGCGCCTAAAGAAGTTTCACTTCAATTATTGATATCATATTAATGTCTCTTTTACCAATACAATGGTAAAAGCGGTATAGGCTAGATGTAGTTAGTCCTGTTTTTTTGTGAAGAGGTTACCTAACTAAGTAGTTATCAGGTAATGTACTTTATAATGGTTTCTACACAGCACTGTATAGGATAGCAAACTTTTTACTTAGCGATAATTCGCTTTAACATCATAAGTTTTCTGGTAGGGTAGAGTGCCAGCAAGTTTTCTGATAGGGTAGCCACGGATTCGACCAGGATCAAATCGTTTACAAGACCTCTGATAACAATGCTGTCAAAAACACTGTCACTAACTCGTAATGCTGACTCGACTGGGGAAGAATCATAACTTTACCGTGTACCAGGAAACTAGCGAAATTATGATTCTGCATTTCATTACGTGAATGTGAGAACTAGAAGATTTCTGACTGGAATCGGATAGTACTACGTCATAGTTACTTATACTTGTTTTGCAAATGTTGCAATTGATACTAAAAGAATCATATGGTAGTATGCCAGAACGTCTTTTAAAAATCATACACTTAATAGTCTATGTGTATGATTTTTAGCAGACCACGTGACAACCTGACTAAATATAAAACAATTCATAATTTAATACACTATACAAATTTCTTAAATATATGTGAGTTTAAGCTAGATATTGTTTCTTCTGTGCCTATGCTAAGGGAATGGTAATCGTGTTCTTTCTGACTGGATATATGCATAGAGATATGCGAATATGAGTTTAGTTTATAATGGGAATTAAATTCTGCGTTAAATCACTTTCGGAAGGAATTTTAATTCATTTTCACACAATCGGAACCTGTAGTTACAGTTTGATTTTAATTATTAACACAGACAAAGAGGCGGCGAAGAACGTAAACTACGTTATTTGTCTTCTTTTTCTAAAGGACTTAAGCAATGGGAATTAGGTACAGATTATCGAGCCAGTGTCAGGTAAGTTGGAGAAGACGCAAAGCAAAGGTACATATTAGGTAATGGAAAACTAAAAAAACAACACCCACCATTAACAAAAGATTGACGTGTAGCAAAAGCGTTGGTATCGCTCGCTTAAAACACCCCATTTTTAACGGATTATCACATAGCACTAAGGCAACATTATTTCGGGTAAAACAACATGTATATCACACAATAAATACATTTAAACACGCCAATATTTTTCACTAGGAGCGTCGAACTATCAGCTTAGAGAAGACTGCCATACTATTAAAAGGTGTAACGAATTTACAGCGTACGGATATCTTATCATTATAACTGTTATCAAACATTAAAAAAAAATAACCTACGAGCAACTATCGGAATTTGTTTATCTGGTACTGTTTCTACATGACTCATTTGGGAAAAATCGATTAATGAGTAAGAGTAAATAAAAATATTACTTAAAGTAGGTTAGTAGTGTTTCAACTTCCTACTGTTTGGTATAAGTTTTTCAAAGACATGTTTAGACCCATCTTGCACCATTGGACATTTAATAATTTAAGCAATTTAAGTTTTTTTAAAGAAGTATTAAGTGATACCTGTCCTGCATTCGATTGGATGACAAGGCAGAAAAAAGATATTATAACAGTTTTCTGAGAAATGAACGACTAAGTATGCAAATTATACCCTTTCCGTTCAATTCCTATAACAATTACGGACTAAGCTATGTCAACAAAAAGAACTACTTTCCTAAAAAGGATGACTCAAAACTTGGTTGAATTACGATCTAAGCTCAAATTATTATTTACGATTTTTCTGGAATGTGCCCGTAAATAAGTTTCAGAGCTATTGTAATTGTCACTTTGATTATAATAATATTGAAAATTTAAATATTAAAAGCAAGAGAATATTTCCGAAGAATAAATACATTGCTATGTTCACTATTACACTTCCTATGTATATTTCTTTGTCTCCATGTAACAATTTCCCTATAATTTTATTCTTCATTTCTTAAAAAGAAAAATTGTGTACCCATTACAAAAATTAGTTAAAAGTTTAAAGCATAGTTTAAAAAATAAGTAGGCTATCAATATATATTAATAAATAAAATACATATCCCTTAATAAGATCAAAATTTAAAATATTGATCACAAAACGATAACTGAATTCTTGCTTAAACTAAAAACTACGACGAAACGTAGTGTCTATTGGAAAAGAAACACTTCTAAGGCTGATTTCACACCACACAGACTGTAAACATCACACACACCTACACACAAACACCCACTCACACTGACACACACTTCACCCACTGATACCTGACCTCACTTCACTCGCTGGCAGTTGGCACACACCACACAAACTGGCACACACCAACACACGCTTATGCTTTTGTATAACTTTTTAGCTTTTCATTCTTCTTATTATTTTTCTTATATTATCGTTTAATTTGATTTGAGATTATTGACTTGCAGGGCAACCAGTAACACGGATTTCCACCTAGTATATTTAATAAGTAAGTAAGTAGCAGCCCATTAACGTCCCACTGCTGGGCACAGGCCTCTTCCCTCATATGAGAGAGGGTTTTTAGAGCATAGACCCACCACGCTGCTTCACTGCGGATTGGCAGGCATAGTACACAAGTGCACTCTCTATTCCTTCACTCTCATAGGCCGGTATGACGGAAATCCGATACGGCCGAAAAGATATCAGGCGCAGGACCGACGGGTTAACGTGCTCTCCGAGGTGGAACACTCCGCCAACTTCCCAACTGCGGGCAAATATTCAGAAAATCTTTAATAGAAAACTCAATATCGAGTTTTAAATTAGCCCGTGGCTCGAACCTTTTACGGCATTTATATTCCCAATGAAACATTTTTAATATTTATTAATTTGTAAAAATGGAGAGGTGTTATAAATGAAATAAATAGTGAAATGATCAACATTTATTATTATATCTGAAATTGAAGAGCGTTGGTCGCGAGCTGCGCGTCGCTTGCGGTACCTTCGCAAGGGACCCGGTGCGGTTCCGAATCCTGCGTGGCGCCTCCCAGCGCAGTGCAAAAATATATAACTGTGCTGCGTTCACATTGCTAAGAGTAGTTTTACAACAAATGTATACATACACTATGATTACAACTATGGTGTTTAATAAATTCTACTAAATTTTTAACATAAAATTAGTGGAGCGGCTCTTGCGGCCGTTGGATGTAGATCGATGCGGTTTCCCGAAAATACACAATGTTAAAACACAGTAGATTTCGATGCAATAAACGTCTTATTTATCAACTAAGTGTATTGACAAGCTAACATTTCTCCTAATTACAGCTACTGAAAATTTAAACAATAAACATACAATCAGAAAGACAATGTAGTCGCTCAACTACGAAATAAACACATGTAAAAAAGACACTATTAAATAAGATTCGTTGATTTCCTCCGATACAGGAAACATTGTCCATGTTATAAGTATTTCAACATAGAAATATTACAGAAAAACCGCAGCGAATCATCATCAAAATCACTACAACAAATAATTTACAAATACAGCTAAACTCATCACACCATGATATGACACCGTGACATACTAAATTGTACATTTACACATTCAAGTGACTAGACTCACTCCTTAAACACTTAACACAAATTAGCAGAGCTGACCAATTGTACAGCGAATTGCAGAATACCTTGTTAAGGAGAGAGTTATGAAGGCGTATCGCCGTTTGTGCCTCGAATATTACTCATTAATATAAATCTTTGTTAAGGACAGACAGACCGTAGCGGTTGTAACAATCCGGAATACGAAAACATCCCCAGCCACACCCTATAACGAACTATTATAATATTTTCATAGGTATAATGTAGGAATGTATATCATATAAATTCACAGAATAACACTTTTACGCTTTTAAGTAAATATTTTATAAGATCTAGTTAATATCTCATTAAAAATATAACAAATAGCACGACTCAGATACAGCAGTGACTTTGAGCTACTCGCGTTAATAGAAAGCGTTTAATACAACTTCATTAACGTTTAATATAATTAAATCCATGTTTTCTTTAAATATTTTATACTATTATTATATAATTTTAAGGACATAATTAATTGCTAATTAGGTTTTATATTTTGCATAATTGTAGGCCACTCTGATTGACACCTTTGAAGTTTTACATTAATTTTAATAAGGAATCTACTCATTACTTGGATTCTGATACGTCTCATTTGTTCATCATTTTCAAAAGACCTTTTTTTAGTAGATATCCTCTGTTGATGTTCCTTATTAAAATTAAGATTTCTTTTACTTTGTATTAACAGATTCCAGGATACATTCGTTTTCATATTTGTCTATCTGAAGTTTGAAAAAGTTAAAATTAAATTCAATTACCATTCATACAACTGAGTTGTAACTTCAGATTCATTGCAAATTTTAAATATTAGATCTGTCACAAATCGTAACATGTTTAATGAGTCATGAGGATCAAAAACAGAGGATACATTCTTTATCAAAAATACATTAACAATAGTCATAGATTTAATTTAATTTGCATAGAACAATATTTTTTTTGGATTAATCAAATAGCCCGAAACTATTCGTTGAGAGGATACAGGGTGTTAGATATTTTAGATGCAATACAACTCTGCAGCAGTAGATAACACTGTCTTTAGCCGAAAGGGTGATAAATAATACTGTTCGTTAGTAGGTTTAAGCTACTTCACGATTTCTCTGCGACTTATCTAAAACAACGAGACTTATCTAAAAGAGGGGGCGGCGCCGCGATCTGCTACGAAAGGATTGTGCGGGCCAGGGGTTGGGGCGACTGGAGCCGCACCCGGCACCGTGAGGCTCTCCGCAGCACCGTAACTCTAAAATAATAAGTCGATATGAAATACATACTCTTAAATAGTACACCAAGTGAGAGGCGTCGTAATAATAATTCAATCGACAGATTCAACTCCATTTTATATTTTTCTGAGCTCTCCTTTAATAACAGTTCTGAAGATATTGAGTAATATATTAGTAGGCATGCGAATTGCATTTCATGTTATAAGGCATAGAAGCCACAAGCCGTAAGTATGGTTAATCTATAAAAGCTACTCTGGATAAGGTAAGTAGAAGCCCATCAACGTCCCACAGCTGAGCACAGATCTCCTTACTCATCGGACAGAGGTTTACTAGAGCATAGACCCACTACGTTGCTCCACTACGGGTTGGCAGGCATAGTACACACTCATATGCCGATGTGACCACAATCAGACACGACTGGGCGGAGATCAGGCGCAGGTGCGACCACTTAACGTGCTCTCCGAGGCACGGGGGCGGATGTCACCGCAAACTTCCCAACTTCGGGCAAATATTGAGAAATTTGAATTGGCCCGACCCGGGACTCGAACCCAGGACCTCATGTCCGTAGTCGAACACGATAACCACTTGACCAATGTCACAATATATATAACAAGTAATATAATAAAATATTTAATGCTCTCAGGCAAGGGCGTTGGAGCACACCTCTGACTTCTCAATTTTGAGTAAATACTGAGCATTTTTTAACAGAAAACTCAATATCCAGATAACCCAAGACCTCGTGTCTGTAGCCGACAAACTATCCACTTGGCTATATACTACTTGCTTGTGCATAATTAATAATAATGTTACTTTTCTCAATGTGTTTATAATTATATTTGGTACCTGCGTAGCTCCATAGGTATCATGGTGCGCTAGGTCGGCGAGACGGGTAGAGGAGAGCGCGCGCGGCAGTGGGTTGGAGGGCACACCATGTGGGGCAAGTACGCCCACTTCGGCAACGGCGAGAGGGTCGTCGGTGTCAGCTCCAGGCACTCCATCACCCTCACCACCCCGGAAGTTTACAAAGGCAAAAGCAGCCAGCGCCACGCCACAAAGTAACCCATATCCAGCAAATGTGCGAGTAGTTCCCCATTTAGCAACCGCAATACCGCCTAGCACCGCACCGCAACCACGTCCCAATCCATGATGCAGACCTATGAAAAAAAAATACGCATTACGTAATAACAGCCCATTAACATCCTACAACTGAGCTTAGGCCTTCCAACTTATCGGAGAAAGGGTTATAGAGCATAGAACCAGAAAGCTTTTGTAAGGCAGATTTTCTTTCTTCCCCCTTTTCTGTTCTCCTTTATCGAAAAGCATAATGATTAATTCTCTATTTAATGTTATGAGCAGATAGTCTGTCGTCTCTACCCGTTATTGTCTATCATTAGTATATAGTCTGTGGTGATATAAGATGTAATTACTCTGTGTTGTCTCTCACAGATATATTACACCAACACATTTCGGTCGTTTGGTCACATTATACGCTGTGTGTTCAAAAAGTATCGCGAATTTTGTGTTTTTTCAAAAATTATTTATTTATTCATGAATATCTATTTTGTCCCCTTCAAAGTAATCCCCATGAGATATTATACACTTGTGCCAACGGTTTTTCCAATCTTCGAAGCACTTCAAAAAATCATTTTTTTTTATCTTGTTCAGCTCCTCCTTCGATGCCGTCTTTATCTCGTCAAGAGAAGAGTAACGTCGTCCTTTCATGGGCCTCTTCAGTTTAGGGAACAAGAAAAAGTCACAGGGGGCCAGATCTGGGGAATACGGTGGCTGCGGCATCATTAGTGTGTTGTTTTTGGCCAAAAAGTCGCGCACAAGCAACGATGTGTGAGCAGGGGCGTTATCGTGGTGCAAAAGCCAATTTTTGTTCTTCCACAAATCCGGGCGTTTCTGGCGGATTGCTTCGCGCAAATTGCGCATAACTTGCAGGTAATATTCCTTATTGACCGTTCTTCCCTGTGGCAAGAACTCATGATGCACCACGCCCCTGCAATCAAAGAAAACTGTCAGCAAAACTTTCACATTCGATCGAACTTGGCGCGCTTTTTTCGGTCTTGGTTCGTGCGGCAGCTTCCATTGAGATGATTGAGCTTTGGTTTCCACGTCATAACCATAAACCCACGATTCGTCACCAGTTATGACCCTCTGGAGCAAATTTGGGTCGTCGCGGACAGAGTTTAACATCTCATTAGCAATGTTCATGCGATGCTGTTTTTGGTCACAATTGAGCAATTTTGGTACGAATTTCGCGGCGACCCGTCTCATGCCCAAATCATTGATAAAAATCGAATGGCACGAGCCAATCGATATGTTTAGGTCCTCAGCAACTTCTCTAACGGTGATTCGACGATTGGCCAATACCATTTTCTCCACTTCATTAATTTTTTCGTCTGTTGTTGAAGTGCTCGGGCGTCCGGCACGCTCTTCGTCGTTCACATCTTCTCGGCCTTCTGAGAACATTTTGTACCACCGATAAACGTTGCTTCGGTCCAAGGTAGCTTCTCCGTATGCCACAGTCAACATTCGGAATGCATCCGCGCACTTAATTTCGTTTTTCACACAAAATTTGATACAGGTTCTTTGATCCATTTTTTTGAATAGGTAAAAATCGAAGACGATCCAAAACACGTGCAAGCAAAGCAGCTGTCAACAATTAAATGAACATTCAAAATGGCCGAGCTTGTCGGCATAAGTGAGAGACATGAGTACCAACATAACGCCACAAAAAATTCGAATATACGTAACCCGCGAAAATTCAAAATTCGCGATACTTTTTGAACACACCTCACATTTCAACGGTTATTTCATTAAAATTTGGTTGGGTTTTCATCATAGGATCCATGACAAAATAACAGAACTCTTCAATTCTTAGGGGCAAATTAACTATATTCAGCAGAATTTTTATAGGCTATTCGTATATAGGAGTCGCCTACCGTCACGTTGGTTTGGTCTATTGATTGTTGTAGTCAAATATGATGATCAATAGAACTCTATATATCTAGTAGTTTTATAAATTGTATAACAATTGTTTGGTCATGTTAACTGGTGTAATACCGAGTACTTTGAGCCATGTGAGCAGTAATTATGATGCTGTATAGGAACCGTAAGAGGTAAATTACTTCTATGATTACGATACGATTCTATATTAGACTGTATCATTTACCATAAGATACGATCACAGTCAAGCACTAACGTTTTAGCAGAGGAATAATTTGATTCGCAGGACATTGGATACAACAATGTATTTTACGTACTTTATACGACTGTGCTTTCAATATTTTTATTTGTTTAAAAAAAAACAATAAAAAATTATACCTCGACGTTTCAAACTCTTCCATTTTATGGCTACGAATAGTCGACCTGGTTTTTTTTAGTGAGACGTGTGGATTCTCGCTTTGAGAAATTTCATTTACCGAAAAGCACAATGCTTTTCAGTAACAGAAAACATCATCAGGAAACCTATATATCCCGGAAGTAGTTCTGAGGTACGTATTACGTTGGTTGCTCTAAAGCTGTCTCATCTCCTATGAGCGAGAAGGCCTGTGCCCAGCAGTGGGATATTAATAGACAGCAAATTGCTCTTTTTTTATCTTTTATTATTATTTCATAAACGCCCCACGCCCGCTTTGTTTTACATTTCGAAGACACTGCCAAAGACAGACACCATCTACTGTTTTCTTGTCAATACCATTCAGTAGTTCCTTCTCTGTCATGTTTAATTATGGTGTATATGGTATAGAACAAATAGGGTTCTGATAGGGAATAAATTACGTGGTATATTTTAAATTCGGTTAGGTTTGAAGATTTAAAAAAAGGTGTTGGTGGTTGGTTGTGTTACCTTGCAGTACGCCTTGTGCGGAGGATCGCAGGTTTGGGGGTGATCCATGCGCTATATAGGAACAACAGGCTGCCCAAACCGCAGCATGTGTGACACCCTGGACGAACTCGAAAGGCAGAACCCACCACGGAGCAGTCAGCCATGATATATATAGAAACCGCACCACATTTCCAGCCAAACCCAAGCAAAGCACCTATACAGTAAATAATATTAAAACATTCAAAGTACTTAACTTATAATTGTTAAATTAACTAGTTTTTAATACGTTGTGAGAGGTGGTAAATATTCTAGAATATGTATTCTTTTTGTATTCACCGTTGTATTTGGATTTTTTTTTGGGTTTTGTAAAGAGCATTTATTTATGTGTAAGCTTATTTCAAACGCAAAGAGTTAAGTTCATTAAGGGCAGCTTGTTCTACTATTCTTATAATAGATATGTTTGGTAATAATTAAATGTGATATTACTCTCACACGATGTTTCGATCTTTTGGAAACAGTGGAATGAAAAGTTATCTTTTTGACGGCAGTTATCAGACAGTAGACAGTTTTGCCGATTTTTCGACTTAGTTGCACGACCACAATCCATGCAACTGGGTCGAAATATCGACAAAACACAAAAACGCTATCGTGGCAAAAACAACTTTCAATCTGTCGTTAAACCACGAATATGCAAGTTAAAAACAATTACTTATATTTAAATTGTAATTATTTTAATGTCGAATGCATGAATGTATTTACTTTAACATGTCCCATTTGAGTGATCAGTTTAAAGCTGAAGAAGTAAGCGAAGATCTCGGAGATATGATTGATGACGGATGCAACACCAAACAGGGTCGGAGAACCACCGATATCCTGTTGAACAGCATAAATGTATATAAGCATATTAAGAAAATTATGTTGTCTATCAGCAACATGTTTTTAAGCTTGTGTTTTTGTATAACACGAAATTCTCAACGATACTACCAGGTTAAGTGTCGAAAACGTTACACCGATTTAAATGTTCGCGGTTAGTGCTAAAGTATTAATTTGCAATTCTGGAACTAAAGTATATCTAATATTATATTTGTAAAATCATCTGAGCTCCTGAATTAATAATGCTTTTATGTCGGATCACAACCAAATATATATTAGAAGTAACCTATTATTTAATTAAGCCTATTATTTAAATATTTGATCAGTAATGCAATTGTACTAGGTAAATAGCAGCTCAAAAACGTCCAGCTGCTGGGCACATGCCACCTCACTGATAGGAGAGAGGGTTATTAGAGGAAAGACCCCCTACGCTGTTCCACTGCGGGTTGGCAGACATAGTACATAAGTGCATTCTCTATTACTTCACTCTCATAGTCCGATGTGACGGCAATCCAACACGAGGGGAGAGAGATCAGGCGCAGAACCGACGGTTTAATGTGTTTTCTGAGGCACGGGAGTTCAGCACGCGGGCAACTTCCCAACACAGGCAAAAATTGAGAAAATTATAATAGAAAACTCTATATCGATTTTTGAATTGGGCCGACCCGGGACTCGAACCTAGAACTTCATGTCTGTAACCGAACATGCAAACCACTACACCAATGAGGCAGTCGTCTAGATATTATGTTAAATACTTGAGATTTCATCCACATGATTGGCGGTTAATATCTCGACGTCTCTACTCCTAAAAAGTCAAGTACAAAATCCTAATTTTGTGAGACGGTGTTTCAAAGACAAAATATTTATTAATGTTCTTACTTTTGTACTGATGATTTGTTTTTTTTTCATATTTGTTTGTTTGTTTGAATAAAATGTTTAAAATGTAAATTGATTCTTTATACGTAGAGCCTATCAGTCTTCCCACTGTCGGAGGCGGAAGGTTCCAAGGCATCGCATGTTGGCGTATGTCTTCTTACCTCAGTGAGTCGTTAGTCAGATTCATCCAGGACATCATAGACGAAAGCGAAAATTGAGCTCCTGGTTCCTCTCTTATGGATTAAGAGGATTCCGCTGGGTTTTATTCCGCCGTAACCTACACGCCTGATTCATGGGTCGGGGTTTCTGCATAAAAACATTACCGACCGAAGAAAAAGGGGCCACCGAAATATTCTTATTTGTTTTCGAACATAATCCAGAATAATACAATCAAATATTAAATTTGAACACTGTGTTTATAAACCTGTAGGTGCCAAAAGAGGAAGGTGAAGATCAGGCCGATACCGAAGCCCATAAACCAGGCAACAAGAAGAAATGACGCCGCTTTGACATTTTGAAATTGACGCAACACCGTCACCCACTCCGGCATCTCACGAGTCGTCTGTGCAAAAACCTGTAAAACAATACAAAATTAATTATATCACTACATCAGACTCTGAAATTTTATATTTCAATAATAATATCTTTATCAATTTGAGTATTCAGCAATGCAAACTTGTCCATAATAATAGAGAAGCAGAAAACTATTGATGGTAACACGTGCTTTGTAATATCGAAATATGGACGAGTATATTCACCAAAATATTTTTAATAATTGGTAAATACAAATTCGTTTCTCTTCGTACTCCTTTATTTAGTAAGCTAAATTCGTATGAATTCAAGCAGCACAAGTCTAGAGGATACGACCGAAACCAACTTTTTGTCGAAATTACCAATTACAATTTTTATTGAAATAGACATTCTAATCACTTCAAGGCATGTTTGAATTCTTTTACTATGTAAACAAGTTATTTAGCGTACATAGCTACTTTTGAGCGTTATGGAACATTTGGCTAAACAGAAATTCTTGTTGCATATACAAAACGTCACGAAGATAATACAATAAAGGTAAAGTAGTATCGAGGTATGGCTTAAATTTACCTTGGCATGTTGTACTGGTGGGCGTGGTGCTGGTGCACTAGTGTCCAGACCGGGTAGCTGTAGTTGTTCAGCCAATTGTTGCTGCAGCCGCTCCTCATGAGTGGGCTCAGCCGGTGCGACCGGAACAGGGCTTTCCACGTTGATCGTCTCGTATTTAAATCTGATCTATAGAAATATTGCCATTTTCAACACAGCTACGTTAAGGTTTCAAATTATACATAAAAATGTATCCATTATACAAGGAAAGGTTGTATGAAAGGTTTAATGAGAAAGAAAGAAGCGAAGGAGATATGCAAGGATCGTGGCAAGTGGAAGGATGTTGTCTCTGCCTACCCCTATGGGAATGAGGCGTGATGCTATGTATGTATGTACAAGGAAAAACTATCTCCACATTGCTGTACAAAATTAAGTAACTGATCTTATAGTCTTCAAGTTTGATACAAGTACATTTGTAATGATTTGGCGAAATTGATTATATACTTTTTTTATTTGAATGTTATTTATTTGTGGCGCCTATTTAAATGGTTCCTTCAGTCGGAAATAAACATTAGATTATCATTTGACACAATGAAAATCAAACCTGTGTGGCGGTGATGAGCGCGGCGCCCATAAGAACGGAGAATGTGGCAAAACAGATGGTGTAATTCTTCTCAAATCGCTGTGGCCCACCACACGGGTGGGTACTGAAGGCCGTACTGTGGTCTAGAGCAATACCCACAAAGAACATAGCCAGACCCCAACCCAGGGATCCAAACATACGCTGATGCCCGTATCTGCATCATAGGAGTAATGAATAAAAACTTAATTTTTTTAATAACTTAAAATATTTACAATAATATATGTATCTGTTTTCTAAATCATCCTCAAAATAAAGACTCAAGATCAAATAATGATTGTTAAAATTTATTCCTAATTTAGCAGAAATTGTTTATATTAGCGCAACATGGGTTTTAGAATTAAACATTAAGTGATACAAATATGAAGAAAGTAAACATTTTAAGTAAAAATTCAGTTTTAGATAAATCTCAATTTGACTACAGCCAGGTGCCTAAGCATCAACATCAGAAATTCAATAAATGGTAAAATTATAGATAAAAACAAATAATAAACAAATGAATACCTATCAGCATCTTCTCCAAGTAATGTTATGACAGCTGAATCAGCGAGAGTAATTGCGGGAGCGCTGAAGAATTCTCCGATTACGACCAGCAACAGAAGGAGGAAGAAAGTTTTCTGTATATCGGGAGTGCTGTAGACAATATAGGAGTGCAGAGGTGTGACCCAGTCAGAATTGCTCTCTGGTTTATAGTTGACGGCATCAGAAACGGGCAGTGGCGAACCTGCGCGTCCTATAGCAGGTCCGCGGAAGTGCCGTGTTGGAGTCGGCCAATCCTCATCATAGTGTGGAGACACTAGCCGATATGCACTGTCGTTCAACGGCTGTACACACGACACTGCCGATGGTTGCACCCAGCTTAATGGCAACGTGAAAACTATCCAAGCGCTTAAGGAGGCAAGTAACAAGGTACGTCCTTTTTGCCATCTGTCTGCGAGTCCTCCCCAGAATGGTGCAGATAGGAATTCTACGAAAGGCCTCGTGCCAATTAGTAAACCACATTGGCCAGCGTTCATTCCCATTTGCTTAAAGTATACTCCCATTAACGGGAATAATGATCCAAATGCCGAATAGAAGAAGAAGTAAAAGGTTTTCACAGTTAAAAGTTCCGGGTCGACGGTACCCGCGCCACATATTAACTCCAGTAAGTCGCTTCGACCACGGACCTTGTGTGTCGCTTCTTTCGGCTCCGGGTACCTGCGCGTTGAATCGTTATTATTACTATGCTAAAACATTTATCTTACATACATATTTAACTTCCAGGTGTTCCAGAGTGATATTCCGTCAAGTAACATTTTTAGACCTTGTAAGTATTTCACGTATAAGGATGTTGTGAACAATTATCGGAACATCCGATATGGTAATGTTTAATAATTTGCAAGATGTGTCCCTATGAATACAAATATTTACAGGCATACCAGCAGTCCAAAAACTTTCAAGTAATATTTTAAAAAGTATTAATATTAGCACATCTTCCTATCAGAAGCTAAGAAAGAGTTCAAGAGTAGCTTAAGCGATATAAACATCCATTATCCGTCGCGGCAGTTACTTGTCTTGTTCATATTCAAAACGGAAAGGTGTTAAAATGAGACGTTGATAAGAAAAATTGTAATACATTCAATTATGTAACAGTTTTCCTAATAATATTGTTGGTAAACTAAGATGTGTGTACAAATTAATTCGTCATCTGCGTTCAATTGGAACTAGAATGCGTCGCATATCCACATTTCCAAAGTAAATCTCTCGATAGTTGGACTAACTCTTTAAGCTTAAGTTAATTGTGATAGTAGAAATCTTTAAATCTGATCTCCACTCCCTAAAAGACGAGCCGGCGCAGATCTACTACGCTGACGCAAGTCGATCTCTCAATGGAGAACATGTAACGTCGCGCTTCCGACGAATAATCGATAATCAACTACGTAGATTGTTACAATTGGTCGTGAAATCGTGAAGGGAAACACCAACATCAGGGCACACGCACCTGGATGTATCCACTTCGCCAAACTCGTCAGGGTTGACGAGGGGCCGTGAGGCCATCGGGGGCTGCTGTGTCGCGTCCATGGTGTGGGAGCGGCGGCGGGCGCCCGACTGCCCGTCGATACACTTATGCCACTCGATGGGAGGCGCGCCGGCGCTCTGTAACCTGCGCAAGGCCCTGCGCGAGCCTCGTACCGCCGCTAGGGCTTCATCCACTGCCTTAGTCTTCGTAATCTATAAAATCCAGGTTGCCCTAGTGACAACCCTTATTTCAGCTACAATATTTAAATCTAAATTAATAATATAAAGACGAAACTGGGCTTGCGACTGGTGACTTAGCTCAAATTCAATGCTCAAATTCCAAGGATACCAATGATGGTATCCTTGGAATTTGAGCCTTGGAATTTGGATACCCATTAGGCTAAAAATTACTGGGGCGATTTATAAATTCTTACTTTACCTGTAGAGTGTTTTTAAATAGTGGACATTCTACGTAAATGATGTTACAAATTTAATAATGCATTAGTTAGATAAATATATAAATATAAATGAAATAAAACTTTAATGTTAACGATAGTAAATCTGTAGTCCTACTTATTAGACTCCACTGCTACGAGATCTGTATCTACGCGGGTGAGACCGCGGAGCATTGCTAGTAATTAATAAGTAACAGCAGTGGAGCAGCCTAGTGGGCCTATGCTCCAATATCCCTCTCCTATGAGTGAGGAGGCCTATGCCAAGCAGTGAGACGTTAATGGGCTGCTACTTACTTTTCTTTTTGTAGACTAATGTAACGAGATAGAAATACAGGTAGGTTATATTATTGTGACTGCCTCATTGGTCTAGAGGTTAGCATGTTCGACTACAGACATGAGGTCCTGGGTTCGAGTCCCGGGTCGGGCCAATTCAAAAATCAATATTGAGTTTTCTATTAAGATTTTCTCAATATTTACCCGAAGTTGGGAAGTTGGCGGTGTGATCCACCCCCGTGCCTCGGAGAGCACGTTAAGCCGTTGGTCCTGCGCCCGATCTCTCTCCGGTCGTCTCGGATTACCGTCACATCGGACTATGAGAGTGAAGGAATAGGGAGTGCACTTGTGTACTATTTCCTGCCAATCCGCAATGGAGCAGCGTGGTGGGTCTATGCTCTAAAAACCCTCTCTCATATGAGTGAGGAGGCCTGTGCCCAGCAATGGGACGTTAATGTACTGCTACTTACCTTTTACCTTTAAATTATTGCTAAATGTGATTCCGACCTGGGAGCACCGCTCAGCTACTAATGTTAAACTTTAGCCCAACACTGGTTTTCAGCGGCAACCCTACTTATATCCTATAATATAAATATGACGGAGCACAGATTGTTAATCGATTTATAATCGAATTGGAGTTGACATTTTCGAGGTTGACAGCTGACATAACATCGAAGGCTGGGTTGGGGTGGCGGCCATAATTGATTCGGATTTCGTAGAGTGCGCACGCGCCCACGTATTCTAGTCATACTTTATCTAGTTATACTAATTTTACATGATTAATAATCATGTAAAATTATAAGTGTTAATTTATTTTAGTGAAATTAATAAAGTAGGAACTAACTAACTATCGTGGAATATTTTATTGAAATACCTGACGTTGATCTCTTCCTCGCTCGATAAAACCCATGATTCTAACGCCACATCCGAGTATGCGCCTTTAAATATATTAAATAGGTATATATAGTGAATAATAAATGTATGGAGGTAAATAAATTATTGTCGTATAAAATAATGAATTAAGATTTAACAGGGAATAGGCAGATGAACTAAATGTAACATATAATTTATAATCGGATGTCTACTGGAGGGAGAAATGAAAAGGATATAAGGAATAATAATTATCTATTTCAGTTTTTAACCCACGTTGTAATACAAAGCATTTGGAAGGAAACATTCATAGCGACGCATGAGACCGACGTATGCCGTGGCGAATTGTCGCCACGTCGTCCCACTTCATACTTAGTTCAGCGATTCACCATTTTGTAAGCCGCAACTATTTATAATATATACAGTGTTTTGTTTTAATACAGTACACCTAGCTTGTGTCTTGAAAGACATCGATGTTGCACAACGTCCTGACCTCCCGTGTAGTTTTTTTTTTACTATCATGTCTTATATACGACTTGATACATTTCTTTGATGTTATTGAAAAATAAATTTCATCCTTTCCACAAGGTATAAGGGTTGTTCGCTGCTGGGGTAACGTATTAAGGCCACTCGTTTTTAAGACGCGTTAGAAGACCGAATTTTTATTATCAAATCCTTTATTAATCCTCTGACATCCGAAATGCGAAATGATGTCATAACAATATGGACAGACCATAAAAATAACTCTGTTATAGTATTGTTGTCATATAATTTTAAGGAGAAAAACAAATATTTGTTTATTTAATGAAGTAGGTAAGTTAAATAACTTACATTTTTTTAAATAAACATTTATTGCATCTATAGTAATAAAATAAAAATTATGTTACATTGACGCTCGTTCGACAACTCTTAACCCAGTTACACCGCTGCAGTTTTTGAGACACTTAAAAATACAGAGCTTATTTATTATTTTAGTATAAATTTAAATTTCCAATATCTCTTGAAATAACAAACGTGATTTGAGATCATTAAAAAAGCTGTTCATCCCATCACCACGGATAGATAGATAGATTACTCTTTATTGTACAACAAAAAATTACAACATTACTTATGCTTATGTTACACAATGGGGTACAATAGGTGGCCTTATCACTAAGTAGCGATTTCTTCCAGGCAACCTTTAGGTGAGAAGGTAATATAAGTGCAGTTATGGTAGGTGGTATACAACAAATAAGAATAATATATACAAACATACATGCAAAGCTGAAAGATATAAGAATGAATATTATTTGTCGTTCAAAGTGAGAGATAATAATCCGTTACTAGTGGTTTTAATGTCTCCAGCGATTGAGCTTCCCTCACAACAAGAGGAAGATGGTTCCACAGCTGAACTGCAACCACCGAAAAACGGAGTAGACGAATAAAAACGTGTAGAAAAGGTAAGTACGTTAAGACTGTTTTTTCGTACAAGAGTATTTATTAAAGAGGATAAAGTACATTGCTTTCTGGGTACAATATTTTTTAGGAAAGCACATCAGATGAACAGTTGGATATAGTGAAAATTCATAGGTTATATTTACATACTGCGGAACCGCTAAAGACGTCCTAAATCCTGTGCCAATTGAAAGGAAAGAGACAAATGAAACAATTTATTTAGTGTTAATAATTTATTTCAAACAATGTTAAAATATAATTGTCAGTTCAGTTATTCTTTTATGTACTAAATTTGAATCGTGTTCGACATCATTAAACTTTTTTGTAGTAATAAACTATTTTGAATATACACAGTGATTCAAGTTAAAAGCAAACTCAAATTGCTCTTTAATCATAATATAATTCATATGCTGTTTTATATTGTTAATAGCAGGTTAGTAGTGCAACTTTTTGCACCCGAAGTCCTACATTGCCTCCTGATTGTTATGTTTTCTCCAGTATTTTTACCTACTTAATGTTAGCCTTACGATTAAGATTACCCAAAAAACAATAGGGTAAGGAATATGGATACGGAAGCTCGATATCACAAATACAAATTACTTTGATATCACAAATAGAAAAAGCTTTGATTACAAAATAACTTCTCAGTTTATTGCCACTTTTTTGTCATTAGAATCAATGACTCAATTAGTTTATTAAACCTGCTTGTACAAAGACAGATGTAAGTTATAGACAATGCACAATATACGCTATTAAAACTTAAAATTCAAAGTCAAAACTTCTTTATTCCAGAAGGCTTTTACAACACGTTTGAATCGTCAAATATAGTTTTCATATATATTATTTCCAATGTATGGTAATTACGATGACATTAACGACTTAGAATCTAAAGTTATGAGAGTTCCTTCGCAACCTGTTCTTAGAAGAATCCACAACAAACTCAGTCGGGTATCCAATATTTTTTGTCATCATCATTACAATAAAAATTTTAATTTATTTTATATTTGACGTTCTCAAGGCACACTAATGCGAATATTCGTTTTTCTAGCAGGGGTCCCGGTACGAAGGCTAAAGTTTCGAACCCCGGTAGGGAGAATTAAGGAATTTGTATTTTCTTATCTAAATCCGGTCTAGAAGGCTTTGGCTGTAGCTAATTACCACTCTACCAGCAAACACGTAACGCCAAGCAAGACATTTGTGTTTTGTTGATATGCTGTGTAGAAACCATAAGGTGTGATCTCAGTCAAGCACTGACCAGTCAGCAATATAAAAAAAATAAAAGTGCGTGCGTACAAGTTTTGACGGCCTCGCTGGCGCAGTGGTGCGAGTATTCGCTTTCCTATGCTGAGGTGCCGGGTTCGATCCCCGGTAGGACGAATTTAGGAAATTGTATTTTCTAATTTGTCTGAGTCTGGACTGGTGGGAGGCTTCGGCCGTGGCCAGTTACCACCCTACCAGCAAAAATCTACCGCCAAACAAAGAGATTTGCGTTCCGGTACAATGCTGTGTAGAAACCGTAAGGGGTATATCGCCTTTTAACAGATTAGCGCGCATCCATCTTAGACTGTATCATCACTTACCATCAGGTGAGATCACAGTCAAGCGCTAATCTGTTAGCAAAAAAAAACACATGTCAGAAGTGAAACTTCTTTGACAAACTAATTTTTAAGTCTTGTTTATATTTATTTAAATTTAAATCTTTAGATTTACGAGACTTAGAGGGAGGGAAAAGGAAGATATGTTAGGAATTTAATTGTCATTAAAATATCAAGTGTCAAAAATTAAAAGAAATAATTTATTGAAATCTCAAATGACGAACTGTAAAAATATACCACGTGTTTTTTGTCAATATTAGTAATTAGTAATAGAATTTTGTTTTGAATTTTAAACTTAGAAAACAGAATTTATGAAATATTTTTAATTAATATTTAAAAATTAAATTTTACCCTCTACGCCTAAAGAAGTTTCACTTCAAAAATTTATGGATTAGGAGAATTTATTCACTCCCACGCTTTTTCGTCGTTTAAGTAATCCTTCAAAGTGTAGTACGATTTCCCAATTAGCATTCGTTTAATAAAACATTTAAATTTATTACAACTAACATTTAAGAGAGCTTGCTATTAAATCCAAGAACTATATAGGTTTTTATAATGTAATATATGTATATGTTATAGACGATTTAATATTTATTATTGTTCAGCGAGAAGGCGACGCGGCGTGGCGCGCTAGTCGCATACTCGCTGTGTGCATAGAACTGCGGCGCGCGCTTGGTCTTCGCGAACGTACTGACGGTGACCTCAATTGTCCTTCTTCCTCTGGACTCTCGCCCGCCGAGTGTACACTCTCCGCAGTTAAGTTCGATCGAGAAGTAAGAGCGGCAGGTGAAGAAGACGAGGTCGTCAGCGTCCCTCGAAGTGGCTTCACGGACCTCTCGAAGTTAAAGACGAAGCGCAATTCTGAGAGAAAACTGGCGCCAAATGATCTTTCGGGGTCCCGCGGATGACGCCACGCGGTTCGCGCCAGATCGCAGCACGACACCAACACACCCAACACACAACCCACCACCAGCACTAGAAACAGCCCCAGGAAGTTGCTCATGGTTAGCTCGTTTGTACTGAGTTCGACAACCTCCTGTGATCATGAAAAGTTTCGTTACCAGCGTATGCAGAAAATTAGTAAGATAAGGTGAGTTGCAGTCTATTAATGTCCCACTGCTGGGCACAGGCCTCTTTCATACGAGAGAAGGTTATTAGAGAATAAAACCACCATGCAGCTCCACTGCGGGTTGGCATAAAACACAAGTGCACTCTCTATTCCTTCACTCTCATAGTCCGATGTGACGGCAAACCGACACGACCGGAGAGAGATCGGGCGGAGGATCGACGACTTAACGTAAGGGGGGTGAAACACACCTAAAACATCCCAAATTCGGGCAAATATTGGTAAAATCTTATTAGAAAACTCAATATCGATTTTTGAATTGGCCCAACCCGGGACTCGAACCCAGGACCTTTTGCCAGTGGCCTAACATGCCGTCCACTAAGCCAATGAGGCAGAAAAATAGTACGTAAGTAATACTTCTTTAGGGACTGTGTGAATAAGCAAGACGAACGGGCAGCGAATATAAATAAAAATATTTGTATCTATATATATTATACATCTATATATACATAAAAGAGATATCCAAGTATCTATTGACTCATCACCATATCTCTGGAACCATAAGGCGTAGAGACTTGAAATTTGGTAGGAATATTCCTTTTGCCGAGTAGAGGTCAGCTAAGAACGGATTTTGCGAAATTCCACCAGCAAGGCGATTGCGGGGGTGTTAACTATTGACTCACTACGATATCTCTGGAACCATTAGGTGTAGAGACTTGAAATTTGGTAGGAATATTCCTTTTGCCGAGTAGAGCGGATTTTAAATTGCACCCGTAAGGTGGGTTGCAGGGTGTTAATATAGAGACTGAAAAAAGGACTATAAATTTAATATACAACAAATAGTTTATTGAAGTATTTATACGCAAGTTTTTTATATGTAAAACAATTTGCCTAAATTAGTGAAAATGCTACCCAAAAACATTCCACGGAGACGAAGTCGCGGGTTCAGCTAGTATGTGTAAATGGAGTCGTGTGCTCTAAACTACAGTCTTTTATATATCTTTTCCATTCAAATTTGTTTTATTATGGGCTTACTTTACCATATTCCTAAACTGCTAACTAATATTTTTTTTTGCAAACGATGTCATATTTTTCATTGGTATATATGTTTATGTTATGTAATTGGAAATGGAGTGGTATTCTTATTTTTAGCACCACCTACCTATACTCTCTTGACTTTGTCTCATCCCTTAAGGTTGTCTGGAAGAAATCGCGATAAAACTGCTTATTGTGCGACGCTTATATGTTTATTTTAAACCTCCTATTTTATATATTTAAGTATAAATATATAAATGTAATGTATAGCTTATTAACGCCTCATTACAGAGCACAGGCCTTGTCGTTTGATTGATTGTATTCGTATTTTAGATTAGGTATCTGATTTTCGCATTACTTTCAGCTTACAGCAAGGTTGTCATAGTTTTTATAAAGAAAACATAAAAGGTCTAGCTCAGAAGCTTATTAACGTTTGATTATTGAGAACATGCTTAATCGTTACCTGGCAAGCGCCACCACCATGCATTTCCTTCCACCAACGATGTTTCATGTCTCGCAGTACGCCGCTCTCTTGCAGATTCAATAGGGCCAGGTTAAGCGACTGACGATACGAAGAATCTGGACCATATTATTTACTTAACAATAGTAAAAAGCCATTTGTCCATAATATTGATAAGTTACATTGTTTGTTTGCCCGGGAGAAATCGCTTCATAGCGATTTGGCCGCCTGATTGTACTGTTTGTATTTGTTGTATTTTATTTTAAATATTTCCTATCTGTATTTTTCTTATGGTGTAAAATAAAAGTGTTATCTATCTATATTTTAACATTATTCCAAGAAATTTATTGTTAGCATCAAATGGTTGACTTACGAAGTATCTAAATATGTAGAGACATTAATTGCTATCGAATTGTGGAATAAAATTGAATTGAATTAAGTGAGAATATTTGATAAGATGTATAAAGGTAATCGATTGAGATAAACCATTAAATACAATCGAAAAAAAAGATCAGTAACAGTCTGTAATTATAAAAAATTCGTTTATATATATATATATATATATAAAAGAGATATCCAGGTATCTATTGACCCACCACGACATCTCTGGAACCATAAGGCGTAGAGATTCGAAATTTGGTAGGAATATTGCTTTTGACGAGTAGAGATCAGCTAAGAAGGGATTTTACGAAATTCCACCGGCAAGGGGGTTTGCGGGGGTGTTAACTATTGACTCATCACATAAGGCTTAGAGATTTGAAATTTGGTAGGAATATTCCTTTTCCCGAGTAGAGATCAGCTAAGAACAGATTTTACAAAATTCCACCCCCAAGGGGGTGGAATTTTGTAAATGAGCTAGAGCATAGAAAAGGACTATAAGCTCGTTGCAGTAATACACAGCAAATAACTCATTGACGTTTTTATACGTGTTTTTTTTTGTAAAGCAATTTACCTATATTAATGAAAATACTACCCATATCCATTCAAACCATTGAAAAATTCTATTGTATATTCTGCTACTATTCAAACTAAGCTCTTCGCGGTATAAAGGGGGAAAGATGTGTGTGTTGAGTATTTTAGTAGAATATAGACAATATGTGGTACTCACTTTTCTTCATTGCAATGCCATATCCCTTACTATCAAGTGGCTCTCCTACCTGCAATAACATGGAACCAAAATTATACGTTTTAAGTGAGTGTAACTCTTATTTAGCGTTAAATCATAAATGTTTACTCACTCTGGTGACTTCGCAATTACGCTCTATCGTGTATTCAATTGTAGTGGATTCCGCAAAGAATGCATACGATCCGTTCATTACCCTGTTAATTAAAGCACCTTTAGAAAATAGTATCTCATCTTTAGCATCTAGCTGTCAGAGTTTTCCTATACCTGCTCGACACCTAGTCTCGTTTAGCACAGTATTTTGGCATACATATAATGGTTAATAAAAAACATTATGTGAATGTGTCAGATCCATCCACAGTCATTCGGACGTTCAAGGATTTTTTTTGTATTCATTTATTTTACACTATAAATATCTTTCAGAATGTCATGAGTGCTAAATCACTTATTTAGTCGTAATCTTCGTGTATTTATATCTATTAATAAGTACCATAAATGAGACGTGCAATATATTAAAAGAAGTTGTACATGACTTCTTTTCATACTTATGTTTGGAATAATTACTTCGCGATGCCTTCTGCATTAGTCTTCGGCATTTGTTGCTCTTTCATGGTCTCATACATCCTTTTGTAAAGCTCGTGTGCTGATTTCTGAAAAATAAAATTTGTTACCTTTTCGGCCATTTAAAAGAAAGAAGAAACAATTTTATTGCGTCACACCTAAAACCTGCCTGCCAAACCTCAGTGGAGCAGCGTGGTGGATAGGTTCTAAAAAATCTCTCTCCAATGATTGAGGAGGCTTGTGTCCAGCACTGGGACCATAAATAGCTGCTAGATACCTTTTACACTAAAACAAACTAGAGGGGTAAAAAATATAAGAAAAAAACGATAAATACAGGATAAAAAAACTTAATTATTTTATGGAGCATCAATATATTAGCTGAACCCGCGACTTCTACTGCGTGGCATGTTTGTTGGTACCATTTTCATTAATTTAGGCAAATTGTTTTACAAATAAGAAACATACCCGCACTGCCCTTTGAGGGTGGAATTTCCTAAAATTTACTTTTGATAGATTCCATTATGTCAAAAAAAATTCTGACCAAGTTTTACATACCATAAAAGTAATAGCTTGTAAATGTGATTTTTTTTATTAACACCCCCGAAACCCCATTGCGAATGGAATTACGTAAAATCCGTTCTTAGCTGACCTCTACTCGGCAAAAGGAATATTCCTACCAAATTTCAAGTCTCTACGGCGTATGGTTCCAGAGATATCGTAATGAGGCAATTGATACCTAGATATCCCTATATATATAGATAAAGTCGACGGATTCACTGGCGCAATAGTGCGTGTACTCATTTCTACAGAAGAGATCGTGGGTTCGCTGCCCCGCAGGTAAAATTTAGAAAACTAACTTCTAATTTATTCGCGTCTGGAATAATAGGAAGCTTCGGCCGTGGTTAATTACTACCCTAACAGCAAAGAGGTGTAGCCAAAATAAAAGTTCGCGTTCCGGTACGATGCTATGTTGAAACAAAAAGAGGGAAATTACCATACACCAGATGAGATCAGTCAAGCATTAAGCTGTCAGTGACAAGAAAAAATACATCAAAATTAAAATTAAAATTGGTGTATACCTCGAAGAAAGTATACGTGGATCCGCCGGCTTTAGCACCATATTCAATTCCCAGTTGGTTGTCGGCAAGATCGCGTACATCGCGGATGAGCTCAGTGGAGGTCTTGCTGGATAGCAACGTGGCGAGATTAGCAGTGTACGAACTGGTGATGACCAGTGCAAACAACCACCATACACTTGCCACCGCGCGACTTCCATACGCCCTAAACACAAATTGAAGTGAAAACTAATTAAATGAAAAAGATCCGTCCGCTCGAAAATGTTAAGTTCATTCGAAGAAAGACAGCTCACGTAGAGTAAAAGCGGGTGGAAGTTATAAACTTCAAGTCCATGTGAAAAAAACCTGCGAAATGAGCGCTATGGCGTCATTTCTGATCGGTACAGGTGAGCACGTGAGTAAATTTTTTTTTTTGATCCCCATGTTTTCATTTTTCTCCATTAATGTACGGCTATAAGTTACAAAGGTAATATTTAATAACATTACATAAAAAACAAATTGGCGTACATAAATTTATGACTTTACACGTACTCACCTGGGCCCGTAGACACATCACTTTCGAAGTCACAACGGTTATATGTATATTGTTATTTATTGCTTACACCGGCGCGATTTCAGATCCTTGCAGAAGCACAGCACCAAGGTTGAACCAAAGCGCGTTGGCTAACGTAAATTGGTTCTCCAGTGCAGGTGGCTCCTCGATGCAGGGATATGGATTCTGCCACTCCTCAGGACACAGCCGTCCCACCACGTATAACACCAACGACGTACCGAGATACGCGAGCCCTAGGCACATCCACACCTGTCGTGGCACAATAAATGTAACTTGTTACTACCACTTATATTGAAATTTTATTTAAAACTATATACAATAAATAAATAAATCTTTATTCAGCTAAAACTAACAAGGAATATGCTTAATTGACTAAAATAAAGTTAGAGCAAGAAAAAAAATTAAAATAACTTGTAAGCGTTACAAGCTTCGTACCGCCTAACCAATAAATAAAAAAGCCAAAATGATAATTGCTGAATGTTATAATTTTTGTAAAAAAAATTGGTCACAACGTATTCGGAATAAAAATACGTAATCAAATAAATATAAAATTTAATAAAAAAAGAACCGCCTTCAAAACAAACTTACAAATACATTAATATGCTCTAAAAAGTAATAAATAATTGCGTATTCTTTTTTAGTGTTCTTCGTATTGTCATATTCGGAGTCGGTGTCAGCCGAGGTGGATATTAATGTATTTATAAGTTTGTTTTGAAGGCGGTTCTTTTTTTTGTTAAAATTTATATTTATTTTTAGATTTTTAGTGAATCTGAAGTAAACTAACAAATTTTTCTCAATATATGTACACCTAAAACGCGTTTCTCATGAGATAACACCGTTTAAATGAAACAACTTTACAAAGTTAAATTTACATTAATATCGCCACACCCGGGATCGAACCCGAAACCCTTATACCACCGCCTCATACATAATTCACCTTTCAAATATTGCAATGAAGCAACAAACGTAAGGTCATTGGCATTTGACTACAGAGAGTTAAAGATTTTGCCAAAAATCACAATCTTACTGTAAGCCGTAGAGGAGTTCCATTGATCTTCATATTTAATTACGACTAGCACTTGACCATACCGAAGTTACGGTAGGCAACTCAAATATCTGGATAGCTTATAGAAGATTCTGCCGAGTATCGTTGATTTGCTCCTAAGAATGAAGAGTTCCGTCACTTTGTCATGGATTCCATCATCAGAACCTTATCAATCTATCACAAAACAACCCTTGAAGTATATCCTTTCTAATAAAAAAAGAATCATCGAAATCGGTTGGCGTGATCTTGAGTTATTCGTCCATTTATCGCGCACATGCTTTACGCAAATTTAACACTTATCCGGTTTTAACAAAAATGATCGGTCCACCCAGTCGGAAGATATGAGATAACAAACATAAAAAAAAAACAAAAAAAATACCGTCGGTTAAAAAACGTGAACTTTACGTTCATATTCCCGACAAAGTCCATAACTATTATAAATAAAATATTATAGAACAGAAGTTGTTGGTTGTCAATGTCAAATGTCAAAAACAAATGAAATAAAAACTACATCAATTGATTTCTAAACGACGAGACTAACATCAAATATTTGACAGGAATAGTTACTAAGTAGACAGAAATGTAGATAATTGTTAAGATGTAAATAGTACCCCGTCACATGTTTCACGTTGGTTTTCTGTTAATAATTTAATATTAAATTGGGCAAAGATTAAGTGCGTTGAATTCACTTTGCCAAATGGAAAAGAAATCTGTAAAAATATCCAAATAAATAATAGTCCACTAAAGATAGTTAAATCTAAAGGCTTCTTAGGAATAACGTTAGACTCAGGGCTTCAGTGGGGTGCCCATATTAAGACTCTGGCAGGCAAACTTAGTTCAGCTGCATTTGCTGTTACGAAGGTGAGGCAATACTGATGTTGAAACTGCTAAAATGGTGTATTTCGCTTATTATTATGTGTTAGGACATTCTGTTATTGGGGAAGGCGGTGGATATTGAAGTTATCTTTATATTGCAAAAAAGAGTAATACGCGGCATATATCAATTGGGATATCGTGTTTCCTTAAGAGAAAAATTCAAAGAAATATCAATTCTCACAGTATCATTGCAATATGTATTAAATAACATTTTATATATCCGTGATAATATTCATTTATACAGCAAAAGGAGCGAAACACACAATTTTAATACAAGAAATAAACACAAACTTGTAATGCCATATTTTAATGTGAAAAAGGTTCAGAAGTCAGTGGTCGGGTTAAGCATACGCATATTTAATAAGATACCTGAATCACTTCTTTACCTCCACATAGTTTTAACAATTATGTTAAAAATGTCCTATTAAAAAAGGCATATTATAATGTTGAAGATTATTTAAGCGACAAAGACGTTTGGACATGATTCTAGTTGCACATAAAAGCTAAACACACGTAGTTTCTTTGTAACCTACAAAGAAACTACGTTTAAAGGAGTAACCGTTGAGTTTCTTGCCGGTTTCTTCTCAGCGGAATTAACTTTCCGCACCGGTGGTAGATTTGTTACCAACGCACAGACTATTGACGATTCAAAAGAGCTTTTTGAGCCTACTTGAATAAAGACAATTTTGATTTTGATTTTAACAGAAAGCAAAGCTGTTATTTTTATTATATTCCAAGCAATTTTTTTTATTTACCTTTTACACCTTCTCTGGACTTCCACGAATAATTACAAATTAGCCAAATACAGAACAGCAACTGATTTATATTGAGTAGCATAAATAATTGATTGGCACGTAAAAAATTTGGCGTGGTGAATACCGTTTAGCAACAGGCTTGTTTTAGGACTGGGCAAACATTTTGAGGTAAAAAATAGAAAAAAATCAATATAACTTAAACATTAATATCATCTGAATTAATTACAATCTACACCCCAAAGTTTTCCCCCTGCAAATGAGAAGGCTTGTGCTCAACAAACAGACAATAATATGCTCAAAATTAGACGACATTCATATTAAATATATTGATATTATCACAACAGCAGCAGGGTTAGATTCGTATTACTATAATTTATGAATATCCCTTACTTCATTTGAGAAAGGCAGTAGAAAGGCGAGCATGGCGGGTTCGGGTGGGTCTGGCTTTCGTAACAGAATGCTGATACCAAGGTTCATAAATGGCGTCGTGAAGTCTACTGCTGCCTCGCGCTCCGCAGTTATAGTCAAATCCGTAATCGCGAAGTGTATGTCCTAATAAGCATAATAAACATTAATACACTTCTTCGTCTTTCAATCACTGCCGAATGGCCTATATGCTGCATTCTTTGTTGCATTATTTGTCCAATAATTACAACCGTCTACTTTCACATGAGTTGACAAATCTTAATTCTCAAAAAAAAAACTTAAGAAGAAACAAAAACACAATACACATAGTACTTTTAATCGTTATTTTACATAATGTGATACATACTTATTTCATATAACAATAGGATATTTAAGAGTACTCAACTGTTTCTAATGAGTTATTTTCAGAACGGAGCGTAAGAAACCTTGTAATTTTATAATTTAAACCTTTAATATCATAGCAGTGCATTCGAACTTATATGTAGAAATATGACTATATTGTTCCAAATCATTGTCTTGCTGAAGGAGACCCACGGACGAGAGAGGGAGAATACTCGTACAGTAGATAGCACTTCCTCTCTAAATAAGCGAAATACAAGGCGGCACATGTTTGCCCACCTACTTTCGCCACTGAGAATCTTCAGTTACACTGCCCAAGAAATGCGTAAATTGATCCTCTAGTGTCTCACTCAAGGATGAAGAGGGTTCTGCAGGTTTTAATATAGCGAGTCTTCCTCTCTCGTAGAGTCCCACACCTCCGACTTATGGATTGGAGTGTATGCATAAAAGTAATTTCCTAAAGAAACAGAATAAACTGGTAAGAAAAACCTCGTCTTCTATGAGGCGCCCCATCATGCCGTTCCATTTGCCAGTAGTTGGGTCAAGTGTGCCGTAAACGTCATCCGCCTGTTTCACGAACGTGTAGTTGAAATTCAACTGCTTAGCCAGCCGATCAATCAGCTCGATACAGAACCCTACGAGTCAAACATTAATAATTGGAGTTGCTAAACAAGGTGTAAACGTAGTCATGGCGTCAAAAATTCAATTTTATGTTTTGCCACAAAATGGGCATGTGAATCTTATAAACTTTAAAATATGTCTCACGCCAACTTCCTAAACGCAATACGTTTACTTCTATATGTAAATAAGTAATTTCATAAGCGCTAAATCGACCAATGAATAGTTTACAACATAGCTATTTAAATTGTGGCATCAATCTGTTGACAAACCTTCGTAGCGAGCATTTCCGGATAGACGATCGGGTGACTGTTGCCGCATCACGTAAGGGTCACTCTGAAATACGTACGAAAATATCTTTAACCTCTTTGATGATTGCTAAAATATTTTAAACTTGTTAAACTTGAGATATAACCAAACATAACTAATGTTTAGGGTATCGTTAGTGTCATTAGTGGTCCTATTAGTGAAGACATTCCGTCAAGGCGGAGGATAAAGCCAAAGTATTCTATTGTAGAAATCCCTGTTATATTATAATACTGTTTACATTTTTATAATCCTTTACCAGTCTTTTTGAATGAACGTACAAAATAAAACAATATAATACATTTTTATGTTAGAAACCCAAATTTTTGATAAATTATTAAAGAACTAAGGACCTGCAATGTTCCAAATATCCTGTGGTGGCTTTCTGGGAGGTTTTCACTAAAACCCTCTCATTGGCTTATTATTAGATAGCAACGCCTCGTTGGTCTAGTAGTCAGCTTGTTCGTACGAAAATCGATATTGAAATACTCAGTATTTGCTCAAAGTTGGGGAGTTGGCAGTGTGCTCTGCCTCCTCGGACAGAAAGTTAAGCCATCGATTTGGCGCTTGAGCCTTCTCAAGTCGTATCAGATTGCCGTCCCACTGGACTATGAGAGTGAAGGAATACAGAGTGAACTTGCGTTTGTGCATACACTTTGGTTCTATAATATCTCCTGCGCAAATGGCTTATCTCATGAGATTGGCCCCTGTGGCTAAAATTAGATTAGGAAACGTTTATAGTTATTTATGTAGCAGCCGGACTTCCATGGGCAACTATTATCCTTGTGGCACCGTTGTGCGGTGTTAGAAGGACCCATCCAACAGAAAGAAGTAATTCTATTAAATAAATGTATAGTCCTAGTATATAAGCTACCACCCACCTTGGCGATAAGTACTGTGAAGGTCCGATTAGTCATGAGATCTGGAGGTGGTGGAGGTGAACGTGGTCTTTCCCGCCAAGTGAGACCTCGTGGGGTCCAGCCACCTGCAGCAGCCAGGAGACCGCCACGCCGGACCTCAGCCACACGTAGCGACACTTCGCGCCTTGCCCCATCCGCCTCCCAGCTCATAGGCCCCGTCACGCCCAACCACTCCCGCTGGACACATTTTATCAGACCCACTTTAAATCTGGATACATGTTTAGCCCAAACACTCTCTGTTGACAAAAATATAACAGCCTCGCTGGTGCAGTGGTAAATGTACTCGCTTTGCTAGCAGAGGCCTCGAGTTCGATCCCCGGTAGGGTGAATTTAGGAAATTTCATTTTCTAATTTGTCTGAGTCTGCACGGGTGGGAAACATCGGCCGTGGCTAGACACCACCCTTCCAGCAAAGCCGTACTGCCAGAAAAAGATATGTGTACGATGCCGTGTAAAAACCATGAGAGATTAAATGACCTTTAACAGACTAGCGCTCCTCCGTCTTAGACTTACCATCAGATGCATCACAGTCAAGGCCCTAACCTGTTAGCAATTCAAAATGTTTTTGCACGCCTACTTCTTTTCAACACACATTTTAACCAAACCATTGCCTCTGAACATACATTTTTAATATCCAAATGACAGATTCCACGGTGTACTTTCTAGCCATATTCCAAAGTTTGAACCCCGACTGGCACAAATTCAGGAAATTTTACTTTCTAAGTTTCTTCCCAGTGACCAGACCAGAGACTTCCCAATAAAACAACAACAATTCCGTTCTGGTACCAGCTCTTGTAGAACCCTTACTAAATTGGCTTATTACCAACTTAGACTATTATTATTTTTAACTAAGTCAGTAGAAGAGAAGCGAGAGCGCAAGCGAGAGCGTAAGCGAGTGTAGAAGTCAATACAATATATTTTGAAGTTGGAAGAGCGCTTTTAATATCACCGATCGAATATAGTTGAGTAGTGTATCAGCATGAAACGCAGCAGCTCCGCTTTCGCATGAACCAGCTTGCATTGCGGGCAGCTGAAGAAGGTCTGCCGCTTCCATAGTAATAGCCGCTGCGTCCAACGCTAACAGCACGGATGTTGGCGGGTTCTCGACTATCTAAAAGTATCAATGAACACCCATCAACTAGCATTTCGCAGAAGATATTATAGCAATGGATGATACCCACATTTGCATAGCAAACCAATACTGCCATCACAATACTGTATGATAATTTATAGTATTTTCATTGGTAAAATTCAGATATAGTTACTACACTCTGGAAAGCAGCTCCTCGAAAACAGATGAACTGAATAGTCAAAAGATTATTTTAGTTTGTTACCTGAGAGATTTTGTCTGTATCGGCATCTGGGCCGATGCGTTTTTCATATTCTTTACTCCAAGCTTCCATTGCTCTACGGACATCCTTTGACTCAGGATCGAACAACTGAAGGCCTGTTCGTATGATGGTTATTATGAAATATGGACATAATAGGCTAACAACACACACTTTAATACAAAAGTTAATATAATAAGTTGGTTTTTGTTAATCAATTTCATAATGGCTACAAGTTTGAATATATTTTAGTGATTTATGCGAAAGTAACTCTGACTGTCGCGCTTTACGCTTAGAGCCTGAGAAATAATATAGGCTACTTTTTAACGTAGATGCTCTGTAAAAGGTAGATTCCTCGTAATCCCACTTGATCCGGAATATATAAGCGGAAAACGATCACTTACAGAGAGACCTCCAAAAATATTCACCAGTTTTCTTGTTCAGTCTTTGACTTCGGCAAATATTACTTAATGAGAGATTATATTTATGCCACGGATGGTCTAAAAACTGAAATTCAGTCTAATTAATGCAGTAATTGTATATTCATTGTTACATATTTTGTTTCTAATAAACATTTTGTATTTTTATTTTATTAACAGGTTAGGTGTCCTATGTGAGTAGATAAGCAAAGCCATGGTTTCATACTGGTCAGATTTGCGCCGCCGTAGCTGTAGTCTGTAAGAGAATGTGTGTGCAGATCCAGCGCTGGCAGTAGGAAGGAGTGACGTTCTGACAGCAAACCAACGCGCTGTGCTGCCTCCAAAACACGCATACTGCACTCTGCCTCACACCATACTACAAACTGGGTTGCTCCCCACTTTTTCAACACCAGCAACAGGTTTCTACAAACAAACATTCATGAAAAAAAAATTTAAAAAGGCATTTTTATATGAGAACAGTTGGACACCGACAATCCCATTCATAAGGCTTCAAGTCAAGCTAAATATGATTCAAAAAGCTTATTAAAGTTATTGTATTTTTGATATCTTTATTTAAAACTGCCTCATTGGTCTAGTGGTTAGCCTACAGACATGAGGTCCTGGGTTCGAGACCCGGGTCGGGCCAATTCAAATATCAATATTGAGTTTTCTATTAAGATTATCTAAATATTTGCCCGAAGTTGGGAAGTTGGCGATGTGACCCACCCCCGTGCCTCGGAGAGCACGTTAAGCCGTCGGTCCTGCGCCTGATCTCTCTCCGGTCGTGTCGGATTCCCGTCACACCGGACTATGAGAGTGTAGGAATAGAGAGTGTACTTGTGCACTATGCCCGCCAATCCGCAATAGAGCAGCTTGGCGGGTCTATGCTTTAAAAACCCTCTCTCATGCGAGTAAGGACGCCTGTGCCCAGCAGTGGACGTTAATGGGCTGCTACTTACCTTACCTTTTTTACTTGTAAATTTCTGTTTAATAATGTGCGTACTTTATTAATGTGCAATAAAGAGTATTAAAAAAAAAAAGTTCTAGTCATTGGACGTAGCGTTATCGTACTTAAAATGTGATCTTGACAAGGGGGGCTGGTTTCCAGTCAGCAAATTTCCATCTCCCGAAAGAACTTTAGGTGTTCGTACTAAACGTGCGTTATTTAAATAATGAGTATAGTAATATTTGTTTCTTTTGCGTGTACCGGAGTGCATCGTGATCATGTGCCGGGGGTAGAAGGCGAGCACGTAAAGCTAGTTGCTCGTGATCCGGCACCAGTAGCGGGGCTGCACTAGCGCTTCCCTCATGCAATAGTACTGCGCTGCGCCAGCCTTTCGCCTCACACAAGTCTGCGCATGCCTGACAGTACAGTTAGGGATTTATATCTGATCCATTGATATTCCTCCAGCAATAAATAATTAAGCCAAAGTTACATAATCAGACATTAGAGACAATAGAATGAATAGGGCACAAAAGAACGACCGTAACTTTCGATCCCCTAATATCATCATCATCAGTACATCGTATTCTTTAAGCATTGACTGATAATTAATATTGTGATATGTAAAACCTAAGAATTCAATTGTAATATAGTTTCCCTAACATAGCAATAAAGGTATGGTTAAATAAAATTTATACCCAAAAGTGTCTCAAGCTGTAAGGTTGCCACTTGTAAATATAACTCAAACTCAAAATATCTTTATCCAAGTAGGCCTATTACAGCATTTTTGAATCGTCAAATATATATTTTTTTCTACACACTAATTCTTATGTAAAATCCAAAATTAAGGGGATTCTTTCGCGCCCTATCCCGAAAAGAGAGCCCAACATACTCAGTCGGGTATCTTGCATTTTTTTTACCATCATCATTATAATATCATTAGTTTGTTATATTTAAATTCAAATTATCGCAATTCGTTTACCCCCATTCGTTTCTGCTATCTAAGTTATCATGACATCTAGAACGTCTTGTGGGAGTTTATTATAGAAACGTATACACTTACCCTTAAATGAGTTGTTAATTTTATACAGCCTACTCGAATTTATAACAAGTTTATTTTTATTTCTTAAGTATATATCATTAGGGTCATATATATATTTTTAACGATTCCCTGGTCATGTTTAAGAAAACATTATTATCTGTAAATCATGAATAAGCCCTAATGTAACGTTTAATTTTATTTTATCTTATTGTATAACTTTTTTATTTTATTTTATTTTACTGTACAACTTAGTTTTTTTTTGTTACTTTGTTGCCTCTGTTGCCTTAATCTGATCCACGCAGTTTTCACCAGTAAGTAAGATACCACTTACTTAATAAGCTTGTAATATTTTTTTTAATGCATATAGTGTGTACTTTGTTGGTGTGCAATAAATAAATAAATAAAAAGGTATATGAGGTGCATTCACTCTTTTTATTAAAAGAGTCAATATTTTTATGTACGTACAACAAATTTTCTAATATATACACGCAGTGGTCTGCCACTGTGTTAACTAATCCGAATTTATTTCTTTGCGATTCTCTTCTCTTGGACCATAAAAAGTAGGAGTATATACAAACATACTCTGTGAATTACCTGTGCGAGTACATCAGGGTGTGGATAAAGCTGCAGCGCAGAAGAGGGTGCTCGAAGAGAAGGTTCTGCCAACAGTAAGGCCAAGCCAGCACGTGCAGCAGCTTCAACAGCGCCGCTAATGCCTACACTCGCCTCAACGCCGCTTGCCGCCTACAAGTATACCATCGCTCAAATTCTACTTTGCTAGCGATTCAGCTGATAATTGCCAATAAACAGTTTTTCATTTTCATGTTTTATTAACTTTAACACAAACAGATTTACAAAAAATGTATCAGAACTTTCAGACTGTTTCCTTTTCTGGATGAGTTAGAAGTTACTTAAAGGTTCGAGATACAGGGCAAATACTACTGTTTTGATACCGAAATGGAAGGCAAAAGCTACATGTTCGAAGGAATCAAAAGAAAATGCTGCAAAACTTGCACTTAACATCAATGACCAGCAACGTGTTAGACTTCACCCAAAGACAGATAAGGTTTCAAATGATACAACTACATATATAGATCAATCTTAGATTCCTTGAAGAACTTAATATCACATCAAGGCTATGCACGATCAACGAATACTGCACCGTTTTGGTTATATCGCCCGACAGCCAGATGAAATGGGGAAACTGGTTTTGGTCGGAAGAATCGAAGAAAAACGTCTGGGACTCACTCACTTAGCCGTTGGTCCGACCAAATAAATAAATAGTATAATGAGAATCCAGACTTCCAACAGCCTTAAAAGAAGCCGAGGATCGAGAGAGATGGAACCAGCTGATCCATGCAGCCATTAAGGCATATTAATGCAGACATTACCCTTAACAATAAAGTATAGGTTGATGATGACATGGAACAAACAACAAACAGGATTTCTCTTAACAAACACTTCGGTTGTAAGGACAAATTGAAAATAAAATATTTATATAACTGCGTTAAATAACTTATATATATGTAATATATCACAACAAACGAAATACTCTATTATATAATGTAATACTTTAATAACAAAATTATAATATTAAGGTAACGGTCAACTGAACTAGCTTTTTTTTCCACTATAAAAGTTAAACGTTAATAGATTATTGCATCTATTGATTTTCAATTTACAATATATCAATCCTTTCATGGGCCATTTCGTCAAGTCTGTGGGTCGTGATCATCGCCTCCTATGATAATCCTTTCTCTTTTAAAGGAACGCCATCTGGATCTGCTCCCGGCGAAATCCTAGCGTTTAAAGATGATGCTTGCCCGTATAGACCAAATTATTTAACATGTCTTACACATTTCAACATTCCAACACTAGAAAAGCGTAGACTAGTTGCTGATTTAATGACCCTTCACAAAATTTTTGACAGCACACTAGACTGCCCAGACTTGTTGGGTCAAATCAACATAAACGTCCCCAGATTTCTCCCAAGAAATGTCATAAAATATTCATTTTTTCTACACTCCTTTAAATCAAACTAAGGCAAATTTTCTCCCTTAAATAGACTAGTTAGTACGTACAATAATTGAAACGATATTGACATTGACATTTTTCACGGTAACCCAGTTAGTTTTAAAAACACTTTATATTTATCCAAATGATTTCCATTTCGTCCAATAATCAAGTAACTAAATTTTGATTTTTTGCATTCAGATTTTGTAATATTCTATCAATAATTTTAAATAATGCTAACTGATTATAAATGTTGTATACACCTGTAAAAAGAGCATTGTGTCAGTCTCATACTTATATTAATATTCATATTATTAATGTTGTCATAATGGTCTCTTGGTGTATACCATCGGTGATAGAAGTTTTTAATGTGGTGCGAATCTAGTCGGAATTTGGCATTGGGCTGCGATCTCTAGCTCTTTCGCCATAAGCATTCCCAGTAATTACTGGTTTATCTAAGTTGTCACCTTGGTTCCCTGCAATGTGACCGAAGAACTCAAGAAGTTTTTGAGGCAGACGGCGGACATATAATCATTAGTCTTAGCTAAATGACCAAATGTACGACAAATTCATACCTACCTGTGAACAAATTTGGGCAGGCATTGCGAGAGGTTCCCGAGGCTCCGCGAAGGCAGTTGCGGCTGCATGGGTTCGACCACCTCTTGCAGCATCAACAGCTGCTGCTAGAACCAGTTCGCTCTCTGGTGACGCACCTACGACTCCTGGCAAAGCAAATACACACTCACGTCATATGGTAAGGAAGGGAAATAGCTTTAGTGCCTCAAACTGTGAGGTTAAACACATTTATTTCGCAAAATAAATTACAATGATTTCATTTAATGAGAATATTTTACACAAGATAAATCTTGTAGGTAGAATTAATAAGATGGACGCATTTTAAAATTGTCTGTCAATTTTTATACATTTTAAATTACAAATAATTTTTTAAATAAAATTTAAGATTATTTGTGTTTATATTATATATAACTATATTACCTGCACAGGTAATATAGTTAATCATCCCTCTTTTCGTAGTTTGACGGTATTTTATCTATTGGTATATTAGTAGCAATTCGCAGTAGCGATCAGTGTTCTGATTTTGTTTTAAAAGTTAATTGTGAATGTATTTTATTTAACATTATTTTAAAAAATTAAAATACAGGAATTATAAAAACGTAGTTGCTTTGTATTTAAACATGTCTTCGTAGGCGTAAGGGAATTATAGTTAGTTGTATAGAATTTTGTTTTAAATAATTTGTCGACAATTTAACGTAGATTTTGCAGCATTTCCCCAAACTTCTATGAGATAATTAAGATGAGATTGGATACTCGTAAGTGAAAAATATTACTGAAATCTAATTTCGGTTTATGGATTTTTGTATAAATTATTACAATTTAAAAGTAATGTTCCGTATGTACATAGATGATGTGATTTTTTCTGTTCAATTAATCTTCGTTTGTCAAATATAATATAATGTATATTCATAATGATCTGTACTTCACAAAAAATGGTCGCCAATCAACTAGTCCGTTATTCACCCATTGCGCCATACTATAATTATTAAAAAATGAGTTAAAATGTCTATTATAAAATAAGTAACTGAAGTTATTTGTAACATTTTCAATCCCCCATCGTCTCCATCCCTCAAAAAATCATCACAATCGTTCCAGCTTTCAGGGTTAGTTAAGTATCTACACACGTACAGAAGAATTATGTAAATAAAAATTGGTTAATAAGAAAACATCGAGTTCGTTTTTTTTTGTCAATTTATTACACTACAGAGCGTAATAAAAATGTAGATATTATAAGTGTATTGGAAAAACAGTTATTCTCATTCTGAGACAATCGCGTGACACACATTTCAGGAACTATTTTCTAGAGTTATTTTCACGGGTAGCGTTAGGTTAAGGATTGCGGTGTTTATTTGAAACTTATTCATATTTATATCAAATACACTCTTACCCATTTGAAGAGGGTTAACATCTTTGGCTAAAGTGAATAGTATTGTTAGAAACAACATCCTTATAAAGGGTTTATTGCTTTCGCTCCACATTGTTGTTACACAGTCATAATAAACGCAACGCGCGTCTCAGACACATGCGCGCGCGTCACTAGCAAGCCCGCCCATGGTTGAGATGGCATCTACGTTTTCATTAAAATATCGATATTATTTCTTTATTTATAAACTGTATTGCAGAACGCGCAAATGGCGGGTTTAAAGCTATAAAGCTATCTCCCAGCCAACCTTTCTGGTGTAAGAAAAGTCGTTTTATATGTGCATTACACTGCAAATCATAATTACAAAATAACAGAAATATGTAATATAATAATAATTAAAATTAGGTATAAATTACTACAATAATAGATAGATAGATAGAAAACACTTTAAAACACCATAAATACACTTTATTACACCACACAGGAAACATAGAACAGAAACAAGGTAAAAGAGAAAAGAAAATAATGTACAAGAAGGCGGCCTTATCGCTACGCAGCGATTTCTACCAGGCAACCTTTGGGTTAGAAATATTGCTTAAATGGAATGTGAATGGAATCATCTCAACTACAAAGTAACAAGTAATGCGCTTTTACGTACCTTTTAAATATTTCCAGAGATAACACCATAAAAAAATTAAAAAAAAATAGTAATTAACCAGATGTTGACGAGCCTTCGAACATCTGGTGCCTCACTTACAGATGAAGAGGGTTCTGCTGGGTTTTAGTGGGTATTGCGAGGTCTCCTGCCTCGCCGAGTCCCACACTCCTGACCTGTAGGTCGGGGTTCGTGCCTAAATGCATTTCCCAGTGGAAAAAAATAAAAACGATGTTGATGAGCATTGAAAGGTGCGTCATTCTCACTTACAATTTGCCGATGACATTGTCATTTTAGCAGAGGCTTTGGAAGATCTTAACACAATACTCGCTGGGCTCAGAGTTTCTAAACAGGTAGGCTTTTCTCCGCTGAGAAATGCTATTGCGCGCCCCTACCACGAGGCATAGAATGTGAGACTCGCCGGCAAGGTCAGAATACCCACTAAAACTCAGCGACACACTCCTCACCCTGAATTGGGAGTGTCAGAGGCTCCCTTGCGCATTCACCCTGACACTCCCGGATGAAACCGACTGAACATATTCAAGGAGGAGACAAGAGGCGTTAGTGACACCAGAACACACCTCCTACCGCGCAGCCTCCACCTCCGAAGGGGAACAGCATCTGCTGCAGTTCCCCGAAGCAAGTAGGCCTAAAAGTTAACATGGATAACACGAAAATTGTCTAATATCCCTGTTCCACTCCACCCAGTCATCATCAAGAACTCAATGCTCGAAGCTGTAGATGAATCCACATACCAACAACATAGAATGCAGTTAGATCAAATTTAGTGAAGGCAAACTGGTGATTGGACGGCATTCGGAATGTCTCAGGCGTTTTTTTCGTCCAAAATATCGCAGTGAAGACAAAACTCTTCGAAAACCAATACTTTTTCGCCTAAGCTGCCTTCTAAAGGGAGAAACATTCAGAAGTATTTATTAAGAAAATGGCCAAACTATTTATCCAGAATCAACCCCTTTGCAATCGCCATTATTACTGTTATGTATCTGTGGACTATCGGGTTAGCATATGATTACATCAGCGAAGTAACAGATGCATTTAAATTAAACCGTAAGCGATAACTGCGTCCATTGATTCTCAATTTTTTGCAATATATCAATCCTTTGTTCAGCCGTTTCGTCGTTTCTGAGGGTCGTGGCCACCACCTGCTATGATAATCCTTTCTTTTATAAAGGAACGCCATCTAGATCTGCTCTCGGCGAAGTGTATAGCATATTTAATGGAAGTTTTAAGAATAGAAGTTTTGAGACAGATGGTGGTGATCTAACCATTAGTCTTGGATAAAAGATCAAATGTACGACATATCCATTGCTCATAACAAAACTATAGAAACAACACTGATAAACGGACAAATAGTCTATTTAATTTGCAGGAGAATTGATTTTATCGTTACACTGGTATATCGATTAAAGTAGACTCTGCTGAATATATAATATCGATATCAAATCAGAAAGAGAAGCCCATCTGACACACTTTCCGCCCGCCCGTCATCTATTTTCAGCGGCCTGCTACTGTGACAACTATACGTGCTTATATGTTTTTTAAATACGAAATTATTTATTACGAAGTCGTTCAAAATGGACAAATAAATTATTTTTATAAGTTAACTTATTACAGTGTAAAAGTCTAGGTAGAGGAAATTCTAAAGTATCTTAAGCGTACCTAAAGTCTAATACAAATTATGCGGAAAGAATTTATTTCTAGTATTAAAGGGAAGCGAAATTTTTTTAGAGGTGACGTCAACGCCGTAACAATTATGGAGTTTATAATTAGGACATATAGATATTGAAGATTTACATGAGCTTTTGAAGTAAAACTTCTTTACGCACGCTTGAATGGGGAATGCGTGACGAGAATGTTATGAAAAGTGTGATCGGGTAAAGGTGAACGGACGGCGAACTTATTTAAACATGTCTCTCTATTGGGCATTTAACATCGAATTTATGAATTATATATTAATTAGACATATTATTAAAAAACTTAGAAAATCAACGTCAATTTCAGGCCTCGCTCGCACAGTGGTGCGAGTAGTTGCTCTGCTAGCAAAGGGCCAAATTAGGCAATTACATTTTTTAATGTCCTGGTGGGAGGCTTCGGCCGTGACTAATATCCTACCTGTTCGGGCCATCTGGTACTAGGCATTGGTACCTTGGAAGCGGCGTATTTGCGCCATCTGCAAGCTTTCCGACGTACTAGTGCACTAGTTATAGGGAAGCGGCGCGTCTACCACGAGAGGGCGCAGGAGGCGCCCTCTCGTGGAGCATGGGGCGATATAGTTTATCTATTATCTGTAGTCGATAACTAGCTGCCAATTCTCGAGGCGTTTGGTGACGGGCGAGAAGGAAGCCTGCCTCGGGTTTTTGTCGGGAAAGTGCAGTAATTCCACGTGGTATTTAGTTTTGTGTTGTAGTCTTTGCGTTTCGAAACCCTCTCGTAGCCCCTAACGAATTGCGGCGGTTCAGCGCGGCTATAGGTTATTCGGTGACAGCAGCTTTCCGCGACGCCTTGGCAAATACACATCCACAAATATATACACATACAAAGTACACACCCACGTGATCATTCATCTGCCAGGGCTCGTCGTTGACCGAGGGGAACGGCGCCGGGAAGCCAGGTAGGTGCACTCATATCTGTTCGACCCCTATGGAATCTCTCATATAACTTCTCCTCCCGCCGTCTCAGGGACCGATTCGACCTGAACTTCTATGGGTCCGAGTCCAGGGTCAAGTCCATGACAGGGTCACGGCCGGCGTGTACACTACCAGAAAAAGATTTATGCTCCGGTACGATGCTGCGTAGAAACCATAAAAGGTAAATTGTCTCTTACCAGATTAATGCGCTTTCACCTAAGACGGTTAAACGCGAATTTAATAAAAAAGAAAGTACGTTTGTACAAATTACAGATGCCAGAAGTGACACATTGTTGGCAAACTAATTTTTCAGTCTTGTATATAATTATACAAATCTAAAACTTTAGATTTCCGAGACTTAGAGGGAGGGGTTAGAAGAGGAAAATATGTTAGGAATTTAATAGTCATCAAAATATTAAGAGTCGAAAATTGATACAAATAATTTATTCAATCTCAAATGACGAATTGTAAATAAAAACGCCACGAGTTTTTTGTCACTATAAAAAATTATTAATTAAATTTTGTTTGTGAACTTAAAATTTAGGAAAAAGAATTTATGATACAAAATTTTAAATTTTAAACGCTAGACCAATAAGACAGTTCCTCAAAGTAATTGCTTCATTAGTCTAGTAGTTAGCATGTTCGACTACAGACATGATGTCCTGGATTCGAGTCGATCTTTGCAAAAAATGACGAAGATTTTCTAAAATATTTACCCGAATTTGGGATGTTGGCAGTGTGCTCCAGCCCATGCCTCAGTGAGCACGTTATACTGTCTGTCCTGCGCCTGATTTCTCTCCGGTCGTATCGGATTTCCGTCACATCGGACTGTGAGAGTGAAGGAATAGAGGAAGCGCTCGTGTACTATGTCTATGCTCTAAGAACCCTCTATCCCATGAGTGAGGAGGCCTGTGCCCTGCAGTGAGACGTTAATGGGCTGGTTCTCACCTGTTTTTTGTAAAAATTAAAACTACTTAACCTTCAAACCAATTAGCATAAAATCGTAACGCTAATCAAGTGATTCATCTCTCAATTTTACCTTCATGCGCCTAAAGTAGTTTCACTTCAATAATAAGTAAGATTTTATACTTGACCAACGTGGGGCCTCTTTATTCATAGGAGATATTACTTTTAGAAGCTTTAGTTGTCAGGCTATTTATCCCAGGATTCCTCATGAATTTAAACAACACTAAGGCAGGTAAGTTTTACAAATAGATTTATGTTCAGTTCCGTTCGAGTCTTGATCAAAATTAGCAAAGCTTCCATGAGTAAATATTATAATAAAGTTATTTAATAATACGTTATATCTGTTATTCATTTCTATTATTATCTCAAGTGGCCCTCGAAAAATAATTTATAAAACTGTACCACTTGATGTATAGTATAAAAGCTCTATAATAAACTTATTGGAGGGTATTGTATAGAAATCCCTGAAGCTTAAACACTTTGGCCTCAAAATGAAAGCTTTCTTTGTTATATGTGCAATGATGTTAGTAATCGATGACCATTTTGGGGCAAGCGCCTATCCACTTTCAGGTAAAGTTGACGATTGTTATTTTGTATTAAATAGTTTACTGTGGTGTCGTTTTACTGTGGTGTCACTTGGTGGTAAGTGAGATGATACAGTCTAAGATAGTAATGCGTTATTATAAGATAAAAATCCTTTATCTTTTATTGGTTTTTACATAGCATCATATGGGACTCAAATTTTGTTTGGTGGACACTGTTTAAAGCTCCCACTAAACCAGACGTAAACACATTAAAAATGCTGAAATATTTCAAACAACAAAACCAGGACCCCACTTAAATATCAATTAAACAAAAGTGTTTATTTTACCACCTACATACAAAAGGTTAAAGTCTTCTTTTAAGGACGGATGTCACCCCTGTGGCAGAAAACTTCGTCCTTCCTCAACAAAAAGCAAAGAAATAAACAAGAACAATTAGTCGTGCCGTGTGTGTGTGTGTGTGTGTGTTTGTGTGTGTGTTTGTGTGTGTTTGTGTGTGTGTGTGTGTGTGTGTGTGTGTGTGTGTGTGTGTGTGTGTGTGTGTGTGTGTGTGCGCGCGTGTGTAGATGTGTGGGAGTGTGTATTGATGTGAGTGGGAGTGTGTACGAACGTGAGCTTCCAGTTGGAGTTAGAAAGTCATATAGTTCACGAACTGTACAATTATATACCTCTATATATTTATATGGTAGATCAGACCGAATGGATGGAAGCTTGTAAGCTTATTAAGTAATGTAATTTTTAGCAGGTGACTCTCGATGTGTCAATGTGTGGGATGAAGGCTGTATCAACGGCCAGCTCCAAGGGGCAGGTAAATCGTTAGATTGTATAATTGTTCACAGAAAACCATGATAACCATTAAAAATCATATTAGTAAGTAGTAGCACATTACCGTCCCACTGCTGGGCACAGGCCTTCTCACTCCGAGTTGCGAGGGTTTTTAGAGCATAGAGCCACCACAGACTCCACTGCGGATAGGTAGGAATCCGACACGACCTGAGAGAGATCAGGCGCAAGACCGACGGCTTAACATGCTCTCCTAAGCACGGGGGTGGATCACACCGCCAACTTCCCAACTTCGGGTAAATATTGAGAAAATCCTAATAGAGAACTCAACATTGATTTTTGAATTGGCCCGACCCGGGACTTGAACCCAGGACCTCATGTCTGTAGTCGAACATGCTAACCACTAGACCAATGAGGCAGTTCATTTGAGGAACTGCCTCACTGGTCTTAATTCGAAAATCATATTACTTTGCACTAATCTGAGAACAAGGAACTAGAAATAAGCAAGTTTCAATGTTTGCTAGTTTAGTAATCAAATATGCAATATATGTGACTACTAACGAAATTATTGATCCTAATTTTGATACAGTTAAGAGCAATTATTGCTTTAGATTTCACATACGAGTCTAGCTTGCCATTTATCATTAGGCAAAATATCATGCAAAAGTGTCATATTAAGATATTCTACTCTAATTTAATCCTGTAACACCAGTTGACGAAAATAGATGCCCAAGAATTGAAAACTATATACAGCCAAAGTGGGAGGCAATATCGGGCAATATATACAGCCAATGACCTCTGCAGAGTGTCTTAACAGGTGGGCCTTAAAATAAACATGGAAAAGACAAAAATCATGTCGAACATCCATGTTTCATTCCACCCGGTCATCGTTGAGAACTCAGCACTTGAAGTTGTAGACGAGTACATCTACCTGGGACACACGATCTAATTAGGTAGGTTCAACTTTGAAAAAGAGATCAAACGCCGAATCCAATTCGGATAGGCAGCGTTCGGTAAACTACGGGACATCTTTTCATCCACAAGTCCATCAGTGCCTGAAGACCAAGGTCTTCGAACAGTTGCCAGCGATTACATACGGTTCCGAGCCATGGCCGTTGACTATGGGCCTAATAAGAAGACTCAGAGTCACTCTGCGGGCAATAGAGAGGGATAGCTCGGGGTTTCTCTACGTGATCAGATCAGAAATGAGGAGATCCGTAGGAGAACTAAAGTCACCGACGTAGCCTACCGAATTGCAAAGCTGAAGTAGCAATGGGCAGGGCAGATAGTTCGCAGAACCGATGGACGTTGGGGCCCGAAGGTGCTAGAATGTCGGTCTCGCACAGGAAAACGCAGCGTCGGCAGACTTCCCACCAGGTGGACCGATGACATCAAGCGGGTCGCCGGCAGCCAATGGATACAGGCGGCCCAAGATCGGGCCCAGTGGAATTCATTAGGAGAAACATTTGTCCAGCAGTGGACGTCCATTGTTTGTGACGACGACGATACAGCCAAAGTAGCTACGGTAACTTGTGCACAATCAGAATAAAATATAGTCTTAGAAATCGTCCCCATTGATGTATTAATACCTCAATGGTAAAATATGATAGTTGGATAAAAAACATTGTTACTTTTAGGTCGGGACGACGACTTTATTAATGGTGGATTTAATCCCGGGAAACGATGTGTTGACGAAGAGTGTATTGACAGTCCGGGTAAGGATCTTGTTTAAAATGTGCTATAGTAAGTGATCCCGTGGGAAAATGGAGAAATCCGTGTGAATATTGTGAATGCCTCGTGGTGAGTGAGTGACTAAAACCATCTTTGCATTTTTGCCTTTCAAATGAAACTGGTTCGAAGTCGTTCGATTGGATGGTTTCAAAACTCATTAAGGACTCGATAGAAATCAGAATTTATTATTTTATATGTGTATACATAGGTAAAAGTAAGTAAAAGTAAGTAGCAGCCCATTAACGTCCCACTGCTGGGCACAGGCCTCCTCATTTTTTTTATTTTTTTTTATTGCTGACAGATTAGCGCTTGACTGTGATCTCACCTGATGGTAAGTGATGATACAGTCTAAGATGGAAGCGCGCTTATCTGTTAAGAGGCAATATACCCCTTACGGTTTCTACACAGCATCGTACCGGAACACAAATCTCTTTGTTT